>CAIGRN010029267.1:0-31291 GCA_903798345.1 Fraxinus anomala
TGGACTAGTCCCAATGGCTCGGTACTTCTTTCAATACTATGAAACGAAGACCTAGTAAGTTTAACCTCAACGCATGTTTCATATTTATGATTTGAATCAATTTGAAACCTAGGTAAGTAGTTTAGTTTGCTTAGTCTACGTAAAACATTGTAATTTACGTGACCTAATCTACCATGCCACATATTAGGAGACTCAAGCAAGTAAACAGTAGGAGTTTTCTCATTATTCATAACAGTTGGGGTTACAACAATTACATTCAATTTAAACAGGCCATAGTCATATAGCCTTTCCCAACATAAACTCCTATTTTGGTAGTCACCAGCTTATCCGCCTCAAAGACCATGCGAAAACTATTCTTGCTCAGAAGAGACCCATAGACTAGATTCTTGTGAATCTCTGACACGTACAACACATTAGTTAGAGTAAGCTCTCTGCCAGATGTCATCTTCAGGATCACCTTGCCTTTACCAAACACTTCAGAAGTTGCAGCGTTTCCCATGAACAATTTTTCACCATTTGTAACTGGTGCAAAAGTAGTGAACATGCTCCTGTTGGAACAGACATGGCAAGTAGCCCCAGTATCCAACCACCACTCCTTAGGGTTAGACCTCACCAAGTTAATCTCACTAATCACCGCCATAAGGTTTAGGTCAGACGTGTCATCTGAGAGATGATATCTCTCATTTCNTTTGTAACTGGTGTGAAAGTAGTGATCAAGCTCCTGTTGGAGCAGACATGGCATGTGGCCCCAGTGTCCAGCCACCACTCCTTATGGTTAGACCCCACCAGGTTAACCTCACTAACCACCGCCGTGAGGTTTAGGTCAGACATGTCATCTGAGAGATGATCTCTCTAATTTCCAACCGGATTAGCCTGAGGACGCTGTTTGTTATCCCTCCAAGGCGACGACAGTATGCTGATCGATGTCCAACTTTGTCATAATTGAAACACTTTCCATTGAACTGAAACTTATGTTTCTTTCCTACCCCACCTGTAGGCTTCAATTGAGACCCTTTTGTAGCCAGTCTTTTATCTTTTCGATTTTCGTTACCTTGCTTGGCTTTAAAGGATTGATCTTTCTTAGTACCAGAACTTTGGCCGTGCTCCAATACATTAGCCTTCTCAGAGTAAGAATTCTCTGAATTATGTTCAGCCCGTTTGTTATCCTCTTCAATGCGCAACTTGATAATTAAATCCTCAAAAAAATCTCTTTCCTCTTATGCTGCAAATAGCTTTTGAAAGCCTTCCACTGAGGAGGTAGCTTGTGAATAGCAGTAGCCACCTGTACCTGTAGAGATTCTGACATTGTCAGATCCTCAGTATGCATTTCTTACAAGAACACTTGATACTCCTGCACTTGGCTCACCACTGAACGTGAATCAACAATTTCGAAGTTCATACACCGATTGGCCAAGAATTTCTTAGACACAGCATCCTCGGTCTTGTATTTCTTTTCTAAAGACTCCCGGAGCTCCTTAGTACACTTTTTTACCACATATATGTGATATGGAGAATTCTGTAAGCTATCCAGGACATAGTTGCGGCACAAAAAATCAGCACTTTTCCAAGCTTCCCAATCTGCGCGCTTATACACATCAGTGTTGTTTTCAACCACGATAGGGACATCCTCAGTGAGGAACCGTGGAAGGCCTAACGTAGTGAGATAGAAAACCATCTTGTTCTGCCATGTCTTAAAATCAGTACCAGCAAACTTATTCGTCGAATTGCATGATTCACCGGAAATGGAGCTGGAAACGATGGCAAAGGTGCCGAGGCTGCAGTCCTAGGCACTGGCAAAAGTATTGTGCCAAACTGGATTGCCGAGGCCGCAGCCGTAGGCAAAGTTGGGTTTACCCCAACATGAGGAGTCCCGCCTCCAATTATCTCGTCATTGGGAGGAATGCCAGTCGTGGTCTCCATAGGGTTAACAGTGGTCATTACAGGATTTGGTACACCAGTACCAACAGTGTTGCTTCCGTTGTTCACATTGTCATTTCCATGTGACGCCATTGAACCTTAGAACAAGCAACAAATAATTTAGAATAATTTGTAAAGTTGTATGTAAATTCAAGATCTAAGTTATCTGTTCGAAAAATTAAAAACTGCAGAATTGAAGAATAGATTATATTTGACAAATTATTAACAACTTATCAATCATTTAAAATTGAATTAGAAATCATTTAACTAATAATTGGAATTAAATATTAAAAGAAAAGTAAGCAATCAAATAATGAGGCAATCGTTACTAGTAATTATAAAATAGTTAGACAATCATTACCACGTGATTTTAAAAACCATTCTAGTTGAAATATCATGCAAAACCACCCATTAACCATGCAAAACCACCACCACCTTAGAAATCATGCAGAGACCGCCAAACTTCCTGTAAATTTATTTTTTTCTTTCAGTTTTGATCGACTCGAAATCTACCTTAATCCACTTTATGTAAATGGTGAATAGAAATGAGGGAAAACATGAACTGAAAAAAATAACACGATTCAATTTCTTTTTTCATAAACTGATGAACAAAAAAAAAATTTGATCACCAAATGAATTCGATTTAAGCTTGTAGGTCAATACTGGAGAATCAAATCAAACCGAATGCCTGTGTATTCACAGTTTCCTTAAATCGAATTCGCCGTCTCATCGGAGTGCAAGAGGTTTTGATCGGTGTTCGATTCCTAGGATACAATCGGTTGTCGGTTCACGCTGCACTATGTTACCCGCCTACGAACTAGCTGTGATATACTCTATATCTCAGAGGAATCAGAAAAGAAAAGGTTAAAACCGAAAGAAGAAGTTTGATGCTGGAAGGAAAGCTTGTATCTCTCTTGTGTTTTCAACCGAGAGAGATCTTCTATTTATACCCATATAGGAAGTGTCTGCTCATTAATACATTGAATAAAAGAGTTACAGCATTGAAGATAAAACGAATGAAACTGATTGTGATTTGAACGGATGAAACTAATTGTGTAACTTTTCATTTCATTCAATATCATTTTCCAACAGTTTCTTCTTCTTCTTCTTCCTCTTCCTAAGAGTTACAGCATTGAAGATAAAACTGATGAAACTGATTGTGATTTGAACGGATGAAACTAATTGTGTAACTTTTCATTTCATTCAATATCATTTTCCAACAGTTTCTTCTTCTTTTTTTTCTTCTTCTTCTTCTTCCTCTTCCTCCTCATTATTATTGGGAAGAAAACGATTTTTCTTTGTTGAACTGCATTTTTCTGAATAATGCCACTTTTGTTTGACTTATTCTGATTAGTATTTTTTTATTTATTATTTTTCACCTTGAGGAATTTCTATCAATTTTTACCTCCACCTGAAAATCTAATACACGTAAAAGATCTAGAAGAGTTAAAGAGCTTCTTTGCCCTTTTTACTGTATTTTTAAAGGAAACATATTCGGTTGCCCTGGATTTATACATTTGGATGCTATTCATTCATAAAAGAAGGATTTTATGAGCATTGACAAAAGTAGAATGTGTTGCTCACCCATATGATTTGTGGTTGAAACATATATTTATTGAATATATGAGGAGGAACATTGATTTCATTTTGACGATGTCTTCTTTCTTATTTTGTGATTTTATCTACCGAATAGATAATCTAATATTAATTTCATATGTATTTCTTTGATTTTTGATGTGCCAGCTAATATGGCAGGTTTACCCATCACGTTCTCTAGAATTTGTCAGTATAGATATAGTTGTTTATTCCTCGTCAATCCAAATTTAAAGTTATATGCAAATTTGCATTTTTGATATTTTCTTCATTTCATCACTTTTCTTTTGATCTAGAAACGATTGTCCTTTTTTGGGTCCTGTTTAATTCCTCATTTTTTTTAATCTTTTCATCATTGCATTGTCTTTCAATGGTTGAGTGTAATCGTCTCAAACATTTTTGGTATCCACGTTATGACAATGGGTTGTGAGAATGTTAAGTCAATTTGCAAGAGAGTGATTTGGAATTCCTTTACCCCCATCACATACAATGTTCTTCCATCGTTTTTGTTTGACTGGTTTTTCTATTATTTGTGGTGTTTATGATGACCATTGTGGTGGACAAAATTGGACTGTTGTTTTATAACTTTTTTCTTGTAAAGATCTTGGTTATCTGTGCTACAGTTCTTTTTGATTGTTTATTCTATCAACTTCTGTCTTTCTATTTACCTTGATTTGTCTGCTTCTTTACTAATGCTATTCCTAGTAACTTTCACTATCATACTTCAAAGGAGAATGCTATTGTACTATGATACTAATTGTTCCACTATGATTCCACTCTCAGATGTAAGTCAGCATCATTTTTTTGAACAATTTGGTGGTTATATGGGGAAAAAAGGTGCCCACAAGTTGGATGCTGATATTATTAAGGTTAGTTAATATTTGTTATTAGTTTGCTTAATTCTTTCTGCCCTAAGGTACTGTGGAACAGATATGTGACCTATGTCTCTTTTAATAATTTTTTTGCAGGATGTTCAAATGCAGACGCCAGGTCTGCAGACAATGGAATTTATGTGGTTGGGGTCATCATGGACTTGTCGGAAAAGACGGAAGCACTATTTATCATTTTGTCGCAACAGTGTTAAAATATCTGTAAGTCTTTCCTTTTGTGACAGTTCTCTTAATCATATAGTGGTGAAATAGAAGTTGATTGGCTTATTAATCACATGTTCATTTTCTTTCTTTTGCTAAAACTAACAGGTTCATGACTTTGTTTATGTATTGGCTGAAGATGATAAACAGCTCGTGGCTTACATAGATGATATGTACGAAGATTCCCAAGGTGACAAGATGGTTGTGGTACGATGGTTTCACAAAATTGACGAGGTTGGTTTTGATTTGTCTCATAACAATAATGACAGAGAGATTTTCTTTTCTCTTTGTCTTCAAAATCTCAGTATTGAATGCATTGATGGACTTGCAACCGTCCTTAGTCCAGAGCATTATGAGAATGTTTTGAAGAAGGCAACAACATTGCTGTCTGTGCCATTCGTTTGCTATAGACTGTTTGATAACGATGATATCAAGCCGTTTGACATAACACGAGTCAAAGGTTACTGGAAACAGGAAATACTTAGAAATATGTCATCTTCTTCACTGATTGGAACATCTGATGATAATATTAAGGTAGAAGGAACTCTCAGTGATGCAGTTGGAAGTAGACCCAAGAAGAGACTTCGACGGTCCAAAGAGTGTGAGATATACTCGCAACCTGCCAGAAAGAGAGAGGTTGTTGATGCTAGACCTGAAGATGGCAGTGATGGTTTCATCAGTTCTGAAGGCTGCAAAAAAATGGTCAGTCTGAATGAAGGCTGTCCTTTTGTATCCTTACCATGTCAAGATCCAGGAAAGTTAATGCGTACGCAATATTTGACTATTGGTTCTCAAGTTGAAGTGCTTTCTCAAGATAGTGGCATCAGAGGTTGCTGGTTCAGAGCTTTGATCATCAAAAGGCACAAAGATAAGGTCAAAGTGCAATATCGAGATATCAAGGATGCAACTAATGATGCAAAAAATCTGGAGGTGAATATGTTGTTATGTTATGTGTTTCCTCTATGAGTATGCTTTTCATGTTTAAGTGATTTCTTACCATATTTAGCGTTTCACTTTTTAGGAGTGGATTTTGGCATCTCGATTAGTTGTGCCGGACGAGTTAGGTATTTGGATTCGTGGAAGGACAGTTGTTAGACCTGTGCCATTGTCTGACAGGGGCAGAGTTTCTTTAGTAGTAAATATTGGAAGCATTGTTGATGCTTGGTGGCATGATGGATGGTGGGAAGGCATTGTGGTGAAGAAAAAATTGGAGGATGAGCTACATGTTTATTTCCCAGGTGTGAATCGTTGGAGAGGCTTATCTCGAAATAATTTCACTCTTCTTATCCTGCCGAAGTTTCAATTTCTTTTTCCTCCATGCTCGTTTTTTTTTTTCTTTTTTTAATGTATTTTTCCTCTCCAAATGTTTTAAATGGATTCTTATTGTTATGGAATTGATTAAACATCCCCTTTTCCGAGAGATGATCTTCAGTCGAGATGACTTAAGGCATTCGCAAGAATGGATTGAAAATGAGTGGAAAGATATCAAGGCCAAGCCAGAGGTGGTCCCATTATTATCTAGGCTCAGAAGAAAGCCACGTGTTGAAATAGCCACTGATATTAATCCTAATGCCGCTCCATACATCAATAGAGATCTTGTTGATACAATTCATGGAGAAGCATTGTCTATACAGAACCTAGTCGGATGTGATGGCTCTATTTTTTGCAGTGATGATGAGAAGAAGCCAAATAAGGTGGCAAGGGACCTCTCAAACGATGGTTTGCTTACTCAGTTAAGGTGGACGTCTTATGGAAAGAGAAGACGTGGTAGGGACCCCGTTCACAAAGTCCATTATGGTGGTAATAGTAATGAGAAGTACTCAGCAATGGGGACTTTAGAGAGATTCTTTGCCTCATCATCTTTGAAAATTGATCCAGAAAATTGTAAATATGCCAAAGATGTTCTTTTTAGTTCGTCTGTTGCATCTCCAGTGGCAAGCTTGGTTATGTCTAGGTGATTTTCTTTTCAACGCGGTAGTTTAACCTCATCCCTATCCCTCTTTTGTCTCAAACAAAGCCATTTTTTTGTGTGTCTAGCAGTGTGTTAGTTTATGCAGTTTTAGGACTTTTGTTTGGGAGTGAGGCGGCAAATAATTCGCCCTTTCTATAAATAGGTGTTAATTGCCTGAGGTGGTATTTGACTCCAATCACAGGCAGCAGTTTTGGTGTAGCAGAATAACGTATAGGCAGTGTAGAATTTAGTGACTAGGGGTTTCTGCTGAAATCCTTGTTACACTGTATATGTTGTTTTTCTAATGAAAATTTTAAATTTTCGTCACTGTACTATTTGGACTATGTTCGAATACCATGTAGATGTAGTTATTTATTTCATCATTGGATATGAAATTCCTGGATCTGAAAAACTTGGCTATGTTACATGTAGCATTTGCATATTAAGCCAAAGAAATCAGCTGTAAGCCAGAGCATATTCCTGTCTTTTTAGTGTTGGACAGATGAGAGTTGTACATTAAAACAGACAAATTTTTACTTCTTTTTATTCCTCAAATCTGTCCATTTACTTACATAATCCACTCAACTAAACAAACCCGTCATTGTATTACCAAACTTAGTTTGACCCGATTAGTAAATTGTAACTAATTTAAGCTATTAAGAGTTTTAATCTCTGAAGCAACCTAAGCGCAATAATTCAATGTGAAGAAAGTTCAATGCACTCTGGTGGCAGATAAAAACACTTTGTCAACTCGGACCTTTTTCACTTCATTAAAGCCTTTGTTTCTACTAAAATCAATAGGAAACACACATCATAATCCTACCAGAAGTTGGAAATGAGCTTTTAGCCATAGCCTTTTTTTTATCATCTTTCCCAGATACTGATAATATATTCATAGGCCAGAAGCATGTCTGTGGTGAGATGGAATCAAAATGAGCTCGGTTCGACCCAAGAGAAAGAGTTGAAGTGTGGCCCTCTTCCTCCAACCACCCTTGCTGCCATTGAATCCTTAGCAATACCTCTTGTGAGTTTACTTTTTTCTCATAGCCAAATATTACTTCCTTGCTTGTAGTTTCCTTTTATGGGCTCTCTGCTATCCAGTTTTATCCATTTCTACACGTAAGATTATGCTCACAGATGGTGGCACCTGCACGGCATGTTTGTCCTTAAAACAGGTACAGGAAGTTGTTTTCTTAGCAGATTTTCGATGCTTGGGGTGTCAACGGAGGGTGGCTGAGATCATGTCTAAAATGACCGGTAAGGCTCTTATCCTGGACCCTTGTCTACTATTTCTACTCCAGTTGATTTCTGTAGTTATAGGAGAAGCATTGTTCAGCCATTCTCTCCCACCAGTGGAGGTGGTGGTGAATTTGACATTTTGGGTTTTCTTTTTTTCTGGAATGGGGGTCCATACAGGTCATCAGATAGAGATATTTGCTGACACACTTGAATTTTTGTGTAGTTAGTGGCATAAACCCATTGGATTCCTTTTTGAAATAATTTTCTGGAGTCTGAAAAGCACTTTGGATAAACTTTTATTCAACATATTCTATTATTTTTTTGGGAGTATAATTACAGAGTAGAACTTGATCAAACCCTTTGCTTTATCAAGTTAATTACACGGGCTCCTTGCAATCTCTTTCAAAAAGTGAATTAAACTGATTTAAAAATATAATGGAATTTAGTCGGCTCAACCCGGCAAGGCACAGCGCGGCTCACTATGTGCTAGTCGGCTAGTGGGACAGTGAAGTATTCTTAGTCACGAGCAAAACCAGCATATTAGTCTGATTTGGACTAGTTGATAAGAGATAAATGAGTATATTTGATATATTGTATTGAATAAGATTAAAGAATAGAAATGTCATCTTAAAATTGTAATTGTAAAATGTAAATTATTGCGCGACTACTAGATCCCACTAATATCTCCTCATATTTCAGGAGAGACTCAATCAGTGGTGATTAGTGTATTGGAAAAGAAGGTAACATTGACATGTACATATGAAGTTGCTAACAGATTGCCTCAAGGAAAATTACATTCTTCTGTACATCGGACTTCGTTACGTAAATTTTTTTTCATAATGCGCCCGTTTCTCTCTTTTTGCACTTGAACAAATTCTAACATAAAACTTCCATACAATAAAAGACTATACTTACACCAAGGTATATGTACATTTCGATGTATTCGTAGCTGTCAATAATTTTGATTACATTCGAGTAGGGTTTCATGTCTCAAATTATCATTCCTTACTCAGAATAAAGAATTGTGTTTTGAATTGTAGCATGATGCTTCTTCATTTTTCTTGCTTTTCTTTGTGAAAGTAATTTTCATTTAATCTAGCAAAAAAAAATAGTGCACAAAGAAAATTATTGGACCTAGCTTCCCACATAAAATGTGTACTTTGGTGCATGTTTTAGTGGGGTTGCTAAATCTGTTTTCTCGTAAATATAAGCTGGGGGTTATGAATTTTGGATCATATAAGTTGTGCGGTGTATAAGAAAGCAATTTTTTTTTTTTTTTTCCAACTATGCTCTAAATTTTGTCTTGTGAATTGGCTAAAAAATTGTGTATTATCGCATCCACAACGTCTTTTCACAAGTGAGAAAATGATATATGCTATACGCGTGTCTAAACTATCATATACAAACACACTGATTGATAAACTTTGCAAAACTATCATATACAAACACACTGATTGATAAACTTTGCATCTCATACCCAACTTCTAGTATCTTAAGCCTCGGTTTGATTTGATGGGGGTTTAAAAATCTAATTTTTAGTTGATTTTGATAAAAGTTGATGAGATGTGTGATTAAAAAGTTAAAGATTCTTCTTTTCTTCTGACTTCTGGAAGGCCGTTCTAGGTACGCTTAACACTAGGTCAACATCCCTCATGACGGGACCCGGCATACTTTTCACTGGTATGGTAGAGACGCCTTGGCACGCATTTAGTCAGTACCTTGATTAGTTCTATAAAATATATAATTAAAATTAATTATTGACTTTAATCTAGATTAAAATCCGAATTTAGTTTTTACCAAATAGGGACCAAGTAAGTTTGACAAGTGATGAATCAAGATTTGTGTGCTTTACCATAAACATAAATTATTGTTTTGAATGGAATCTATCGCCAAATAATTAGTATTAATTTAAAGATTATAAAAAGGGGTACCGATTTATCCAACTTTTGGAGGCCTAAGGTGCTAACTTCCACCAATGTGGTGTAGAATTGACATTCTTGCCAGTTGCAAACCAATTATAAACATTTTAAAATATTATTTTATTTATCTATGTTTGACTCATTTATAATATATTACATATTACATTAAGTGGGAGTTATTTTTAAGGCAAATTCAACCCTACTTTAATTCAATTATTTCAATAATACTTTATTTTTTATTTTTTAATATGTAATAGATATTACAAAATCATTGTTATGTATAAATTTTGTGTTATTAATTTTCAATTAATTAACATTCACATTAATCTAGATTTAATGAATCTTAATTTGATAATAATCTGCGTGAATCTATAATTATTATAGATGAATTTATTTCTATTCATGTATTTAGGAATTTTAATGAGTGTTTAAATTCATGTATTATCAATTAATTCTTATATATATGTTGCTCATTTTTAGTATTTCATTATCACAAAAAATTTGAATCATAAAAGTTGAGTTTTAAAAATACAATTTTCTTTTCTTGAATTTCTGTCCTATATTTAATTTTCTTTAATTCGTTTGAGACTTATCAAATCCTCCCAATAAATTGGTATCAAATACTTTTACAGCTTTATAAAGTATTTCAAAATAACGTGCAATGTATGTATAAATCTCAAGAATTGGAAAGAAAAGGAGGGCTTCGCATGTATTCGCAATTAATTCTTATGTACCAAATGTAGTATGAAAAAGTTGCTCATTTGTAGTATTTTATCATCACAAAAACTTTGAATCGTAGAAGTTGAATTTTGAAAGAATAATTTTATTCTATTAATTTTCTATCCTAAATTTTATTTTATTTAATTTGTTTGAGACTCATCAAATCCTCCAACAAATTGGTATCAAATACTATTTTTACAGCACTTATAAATTATTTTAGAATAACGTGTAATGCACGTTCAATTTGGATTAGTATTTATAAATATTCAAGTTATCTATACATTTTGAGATATATATAAGTATTATTTATTTATTCATCATTCATTTCAATCTTTATATAACTTAAACCGTTCATTAACATTTCTTATACATGTTTGAAAGATGAGTTCCGATGTAATTAAATTGAACAAAAATAGAAAAATAAAAACTAGCCATGTGTCACCAATCTTATATTATATTTCTCAAGTGTCAAAGTCATAATAGAACACAAATTCTTTTTTGTTTTTTCATCATGAATTATGTCCACCAAAATTTTGACACTTTGTAGCGAGGTGCTAAAATTTTAATGGTGAAAAAATCAAAGGGGCAACCAAACTAGGATGATAGATTTGAACTCGAAAAAAGCTAAGTTCAAAAGTAATTAAGAGTAGAGAGGAACAATCAGACTTTATTTTTTGCATCAAAAACAAAAAAATTGAAAAATGAATAAAACATTTGAAATAAAGCTGATTAGCAAGGGTTTTCTAGAAAGTAGTTCTCTTGTTTCTTTTTAAAGACCTCGAGAGAGTCGATTTAGCCAAATTTTCAACCTAGCACATCATCGTGGGGCCAAAAGTAAGGTTTGCCTAGGAAGTTAAAGTTCGACATAAAATGTACAATAATTAAGAAGGAAATAACTAATTGTGGACTAAAACCTTTACGAACCTTCTCGTGTAACTTACACGCTGAAGTTCCAACTTTACACACACACTTGTTTTCTCTTTAAGGAACAAATAGAGAGAGGTTCTTCGACCTCCATTCAACTTGTTTTATCTGAAAATGACAAAGAGATAAATGTTCTAAAACATCAATTTAAAAAAAAATTAAAAAATCCTCAAGTTACCCCTAATTGTATTTGGCATTGGAATGGAAAAGTTGAGCTCTTTCCAATGAACAACATCTTTTAACTGTTGACGATTCACGTTGTTCTCATTGACAAATTATCAAAAATTGAAAAAGATACTCTTAGAGACACCTCGACTATTTTATTGGTCTACCTTTCCCTATGTTTATACATAAAAAAAAGATTAAATAGGGACAAAAACATATTTCCTTTATAGACAAATAAACATAGTCATGCACTCATAATTAATATTTTAGAATAATATTTTTTAATACTCGTGTAGATGACTACATTTTCTAGATTCAATTAAATAAATTATTTAAAATGTGCATATGACTACATTTTATATATTCAATTAAATGAATCATTTACTTTATATTTAAATAAATTTATTATTTAATGCCATGAAATTGTCAAGTGCTAAATATCAACTGTGATACATAGTATTATTCAATATTTTATATCTTTAAGAAAAATGTTTTCCATTAGCAATTGCCTATTTCTCCATATTCGTGTGCTATGAGTGCAATATAACGTAATAGTGGGCCCTATTATAAAATTCACATTTCCACCATAAACATTCTTTATCGCAATAATTCATCCGCAGACGGATCTAACCCAAAGTCCCCGATGCGAAAATCCCAACATAAATTTTTCTCCTGAACCCTAACCCTAATTCTTACATTTCTGTAATTACAATTGAATCCTATTACTACGTTTTCAATACCAATGGCCAGCGACTCAGGTGAACCCACGCGTCGCAATCACTGTCGTCCAGTTTCTACCAAAGACTCGGAGGAGCCTTCCAAACGTCGAAAGCACCATCGCCACCATCGGCATCACCGCCACCGTAGCAAGAAAGAGACAGAGGAAACGTCCAAGAAAGCAGACGAGAAACTAGAAGGAGGAGGGATTGATGAAATTCAGGTTGAAGAAAGAAAATTGGAAGGTGATGTTATGAAAAATGGAGATGAGGGTGCGGTGGGTGAGGTTCTGGGGTCGACTGGGGCGGGATTTGTGGATGTGGATTATGATATGGAGGAAGGAGAGATTGTGGAGGACGAGGGTTTAAATGACAATGGTGATGGAGATTTTGGGAAGCAAAAGAAGTTGGATTCTGATGTGGAGTCGGGGGAAATTGAAACTGACAGACACGACTATACTAACACGGTGTGTTCAGTTCCCTCTTTTCCACGTTCTTCTCTTACAATTAAATTCTTGTCGTAGAATTTGTTTTTGAATCATGGGTTTTTTAGATTGTTTGTAGCGACATTTTGGATACCCAGAAGCTCATTGACAAGATTTTTGTCTTCGATTTTTGTTTAGACACACATGCACACTTGCTGATGGAGATGCGCACACACACAACTGAAGGAGACTCAGATAAATCACACAATTATAGAAAGAGTTGTTCTAAATGTTGTCAAATGGAAGTCTTTCAAGATTTGCTAAATTAGAGAAAATCTGATGAAATTTTAGGTTGGACATGCATATTGAACACGTGTTTGTATTTTAGATTTAATACTGAATCAACATAGAAAATTGAAATGTGAAAAATCATTCCTCTTTGACTGAGGATATGAATCTAAATCAATTTTTTAGAGACCAACTCCCGTAGGAAATTATTACGAGTGTCTTGTGTATTTATTGAGAAATGCTTGATGTTGTTAGACAAGCAAATCACAATGATTCGAATCAAGATGATCATTTTGTTGAAGTGCCTGAAGAATAATTTCTGGTCTTTTCTTTTCGGAAGAATATGCTAAAGTTACCATATTTTACTCAAATAAACTATTATTTGAAGATTTTTTTCTCTTCTCTGTGATTTTGGATTCTCAAAAACCAAGTAAGGCACCACATGGTCTTGTGAATTGCTTGAAATTTTTTTCTTTGATGAGTTTTTATTGACAATTTTAACTGACTGTAAGGTCATGGCCTTTCTCATAAGTATCATAGTTGCACTACACAGACACAACAATTTGTATTCTATATGGAGCCTTGCACTCTGCTGCATTTTATTCCCAGGCAAAGTTACCTTAGGCGTTTCCAGAAGACTGAATTGATGGCTTTGAGATGATTTGTAAGAGTTGGTTACGTGTTTATAATTTTTGCTCATATTTTAATATGTCAGGATGGCCTTGGGGATTATTAGGTTTGAAATTTTTCTTCATAACTTTTGTTTTGCAGGAAATTAGTGAAGAGAATATGTACATAGTCAGTAAGAATTTAAGGAAATTTGGAGATGCCAAAAGAGGTGATGAGATGGATTGGGAGAAAACAAACTATGCTGAGGGTCTTTCCAATGGGAATCATGTACATAAATGTCACAGTGATCGCACTAGGAATCACACCGTAGATGCGTCTCCTCTTGAAGGTATTGACAAGAGGATAAGTAACTGCGATTATGAAACTCAGGGTAGTTTTCAAGGTAAATCTCTATCATCTGAGAAGAGGCACAGAGTTGTTTCACACACCCCCTCTCATGACAAATATGGGAAAGAGAGTTCTAGTAGGAATGTATCCAAGTCACCTGATTGGTCTAGGGGAAGGTCGCGGTCTCGAAGCATTTTTCGAGAGGCTTCTGTTGTCAGTACACTGCATACGCAGGAGGATTCATCTTATACAGAGAGAAGACCCAGGAGCGGTTCATATGATGAAAGGGTTATTGCACACAACAGTGACTACATACTGAGTAGCATAGATGTTGTAAGGGATACAGAAAGGGAGCGTAGTTGTAGCATTTACTCAGATCGAATGGAAAGGCATCCCAGCAGAGAAACATATGATAAATATAGTGAGGGCTGTAGGGACAGAACTAGAGAAAAAGATGGGGAGAGGGAAAGAAAAAGGGGAAGTGAAAGGGAAAGGGAGAGAGAAATGACCAGACATCGAGATAGAGATAGGGAGAGGGAGAGGGGAAGGGAGAGGGAGAAGGAGAGGGAGAAGGAAAGGGACAGATTAAGAGAGGACATGGACAGGGACAGAGCTAGAGATGGGGTTAGAGAGAGAAGGGAAGTTAGAGGAAGAGACAGGGACAGAGGCAGAGAGAGGGAGAATGAGAGTGATAGCAGGCGCCATAAATACAATACTATAAATGATGGTTACGGAGACCGAGGTAGGTATAATGATTCTAGGCATAGAAAAAATTCTGAAAATGATCACAGAGAAAGATCAAGGAAAATGGATTCCGAAAATGTCAGCTCTAAAAGCAATCTTGCTGAAAGGATTGCCGAGAATATTAAAAGGTATACCTCTTTCTAAGATAAATTAGTCAACATTGAGTATTCTTTTTCCTGTTGGTTCATTTCCTTTCTTTTTTCTTTTTGGTTTCAGAGAAGAAGATGAACAAGAGGACTATCAAGAAAGGGTTGCAATGCAACTCGAAGAACAGGAAGAAGATCTTGAGAGAATAAGGGAGGAAAGTAGAAGGCGTAAGCAAGCTATCCTTGAAAAGTACAAAAATAAACAGTCACAACAGCAAATTGGAACTCAATCAAAAGATATGGGTAATTTTTTTTTGTTGTCTTTACAGTTTTTAATTGTATCTCAATACCTGCCATTTCTTGCATCATGACTCAGGACAAGTTGTGGATTTTGAATGCCGACTATTTGGTTGGCTTGCATTGGATTGTGATTGTGTTTTACTTTCGACTTGAATTTATTCATCGTTGTGGAATGCTCCCCTTGTGTTTAAGAAAGTCATTGCTCATTCATGCTAACTTTGCTATTCCCTCATGGGTAGGCTTTTTGTATGCGTACTTCTGTCTTCTTTTGTCATGCTTTAGCTGATGCTTGCTTCTTATGGATCAGTTAAGGAGCAAGTTGGCCAATCTTCTGATCAAGTGGCAGCTACTGATATGGTCGAAAATGTTGATGGTCAGGCAGAAAGTGCTGATGTTTACATTGCCGACCCATCATTTTCTGTTGGGAAATCCCCTTCACAAAATGGCCTTTCTGCTTTGGAGAGGCCTACTGGAATTGGTGGACTAGGGGAGGGTACTCCAAAGGTGTGCAACTTCTATTCCCCTTTCTACAGTTTCTGTTTAGAATTTATATTCTCTTACTTTGTTAGCAAGGTAAACTCTGTTTGATGTTTTTTTTCTCTGAACTACGATGCCTGTTTGCGGTTTTATACTTAATGTATTGGTATCCATAATTGGTTTTGCATAATTCTGCCTTATCTATCTGCTGGTTTTCTTTGAGAACGATGTCTTAATTTTTCCATCAAACAATGCAGAGTGAGAGATCTGATGATATGTTTTGTGATGATATATTTGGAGAATCCCCTGCTGCTGGTGCCCGCAAAACGGTTAACAGTGCTAAAACTATGGAAATAATTAACAGTTTGTTTCATGAGATGGTACAGTAAATCTCGTATTTCATGCCCATTAAACAATTAACCTTGTTGATTATGTGAAAATTGTCCGTTTAAAGCTTTTTCTGCGGATTAATTTTTTCTGCAGGGTAAAATTGAAGGTTTAGCTGTTGAAAAGAATGGGCTTCATGACAATTGGGATGATTCGGAAGGGTACTATGGTAAGTATCTGACACAAATCTCACTTATATTACCTTTCTTCGTATTTGATGATGGTAGTTCCAGTTGGACTAGACACGAAGTCACCTATATACTAGTTTTTCTGCACGTCCTATGCATGCATGAGCACATGCAAATTCGTATATCTTGGTCTTTTAAGGGTTGTAATACATATTCCTGCACTATTTGATTTAAGCACATACCCTTGAAAAGAAGATGTTTTATAACCAAAATATGTACTGTTGTACTGGAAACATGTTCGTCTGCCAGATTAATGTTGGTTTCTTTGATCTATTTTAAAATTTTGACCTCCTTAGTATGGTTTACTTAGTTCCCTTATTGTCTCTTTTTCACTTGCAGGCTACCGTTTTGGAGAAACACTTGATGGCCGATATGAAATTATTGCTGCCCATGGGAAAGGCGTCTTCTCAACTGTAGTTCGTGCAAAGGATCTTAAGACTAAACCAGGTGACCCTGAAGAAGTAGCAATAAAAATCATACGTAGTAATGAAACAATGTGGGTAATTCTAGGTTTCCCTGGTTTTGTGTGATGTGGGCTTTTGCCTGTGAGTATCCAAGATCTTATGTACCTTATTTTGGTCTTTTTCTTTTGTCACGTAGGTATAAGGCAGGCATGGAAGAGTTGGTCATTCTAAAGAAGTTAGTTGGTGCTGACCCTGAAGACAAGCGGCATTGTGTCCGTTTTCTTTCTAACTTCAAGTATCGGAATCATTTATGTTTAGTTTTTGAATCTCTTCATATGAACTTAAGGGAGGTTCTCAAGAAATTTGGTCGTAATATTGGTTTGAAGCTTACTGCTGTGAGGGCATATGCAAAGCAACTCTTTATTGCGCTGAAACATTTAAAAAATTGTGGCGTTCTTCATTGTGATATTAAACCAGATAACATGCTGGTATGCAGTCAACTGCCTCTTTATTTGTATCTCATTATCCCCTTTTCCTTTACTAGATTTGATTTAGTTCCTCCTTCGATTTTTAACTTTGATGTGTTGCCTCTCTCTGCAGGTGAATGAATCAAAAAATGTATTGAAGCTTTGTGACTTCGGTAATGCCATGTTTGCTGGTAAAAATGAAATTACTCCATACCTTGTAAGCCGTTTTTATCGAGCCCCTGAGATAAGTAAGGGTTTTATTCCGTTTGAGGCTGTCATTATTTCCCTTTTCTAGACAGTGGCTTTATATAAGTCTTATCTAATGTTGATGGAATATTTTATTTTGCTGGATTTATCAAGTATTTACTTTCCTTCTGCAGTTCTGGGTCTGCCTTATGACCATCCCATGGATATTTGGTCAGTTGGTTGCTGTCTGTTCGAGCTTTATGCTGGGAAGGTTCTCTTTCCCGGGGCTACCAACAATGACATGCTTCGCCTTCACATGGAATTGAAAGGTCCCTTCCCAAAAAAGATGCTTCGAAAGGTTAGAATATGGTCTGATTTGCCCAGATCAATATATTCCCTCCTACCACTATTCTCTTGCAAATATAGCTCTTTTTTTCGTCTTCTTTTTTTTTTTTTTGGTGTCGTAAATTTCTGGTGAGTTTTTAGTTTCTACTTTTGTTACAGGGAGCTTTCATGGACCAGCATTTCGACCAGGATTTAAATTTCCTTGCTGTAGAGGAAGACCCTGTCACAAAGAAGGTAGGCATGCGATCTTCCTATTGATAATTGGTATACCAGTTGATTTTCATAGGAGTTATTAGTTTCCAACAATTTTTTTTTTTTTTTAGTTCTTGATTCTGCATCTTGAAAAACGTTTTGTCACAACCAGGTGTGTGTGTGTGTATATATATATATATATATATATATATTTTTTTTTTTTTTTTTTTTTTTTTTTTTTTTTTTTTTTTCGTTTTCTTTTTTTTTTTTTGGTGTCGTAAATTTCTGGTGAGTTTTTAGTTTCTACTTTTGTTACAGGGAGCTTTCACGGACCAGCATTTCGACCAGGATTTAAATTTCCTTGCTGTAGAGGAAGACCCTGTCACAAAGAAGGTAGGCATGCGATCTTCCTATTGATAATTGGTATACCGGTTGATTTTCATAGGAGTTATTAGTTTCCAACAATTTTTTTTTTTTTTTTTTTGAGTTCTCTCTGTTCTTGCAGGCAATAAGGAGGCTGATCGTTAATATGAAGCCTAAAGATTTTAGTAAATTAATTTCGGGATCTCCTGGAGAGGATCCAAAAATGTTAGCTAATTTTAAAGATCTTCTGGAAAGAATTTTTGTGTTAGATCCAGACAAGAGGATAAATGTATCACAAGCCTTGAGCCATCCATTCATCACGGGCAAGTGAAAATGATGCTGATTTTCTGACTACAGAAATGCTGTTGCATTAGATACTAAAACATTTTGATATGATCTCAATTTATACTCAATTATCTAATGGTTGGGTATTTATCCATCTTTATCTTCTCTGTGCTGGAGCAAGAGTTCAGGAGACGGTGGTTGGCATGGTTGAAGTCCTCAGCGAAGATGTTGGGAGAAACCTGTTACTGGCAGTACTTTCAGTGGATTGTTTTCTGTTTCTATCGTAAGATAACTTGCCAAAGGCGTTTTTCCCTTTTGTACTAATTCTTAATGGTGACCATTAAGAAAGCTTTTTAAATAATACCGTCATTTTGCTTATATTTGTTCCATTTGTACGCTGGATCTCATTTCTGTGTTTGTATTTGGGGCAATCATATGCCTCGGGGTAAGATAGAATGATACATATAATTATTTCTATCTGTGTATAATCGTGTTAATTTTAGGAATTTTGTGAAGATAGTTTGCAAGGCATTTTTCTCTTCATTTCCTACCTTTTATTTATCTTTTTGTCCAAGGGCTTTGCTTTTATAAGCAGTAAATCTGTGACTATTGTCATATTTATGTTTTTATTTTTCCTTTTTGTATTCTGCTCCTGGAGAATCTAATGTTGTTTTTCATTCAGGATATCTACCTGTGCTATGGGGAAACCATTCAGTGGTTTATATGCTTAAAGGCACTCTGAAGAAGGTACCTTGGTTCTGCTTGGTTGTATTTTTATGTGACGCCCTTGAGAATATATAGTTTGTGTCTTGATGTATTCTAGTTACAGCATATAGCTGGTCTTTTATGAGTGGATTTTTATGAACACGGGTCAGAGTTTGTGTGCTGGTGGTTCATTATTTATTTATAGTCTTTTATATGGATGCCCCATGAATGCTTGATATTATTTTCAAACTTGTATTAGACCCCTGATATTGTTATTTGCTATGAACACTGCCTATATATATTTTTTTCTTTTTGCGTCATTTTACCCTCATATATTGTCCAGAACGCACAAAGAATACATGATTGCACATGCTCAAATTTTCTTTGGCAATTTAGGTTTCACGTTGTGATGTTTTTATTTGGACACAGTAGTTGGTTCTATCTTAGTTGTATGCATCTAATAAGGTTGCACTGCGTCTGATCCATGTTTGGTTATGCTGGAGGATTGTTTGCTCTGGAGGTGTTAAGATGCTCTGCTTTGAAGTGAGAAATTGCTTCTGTGAGTGATCCAGTTTGTTTTATTTTTTTTATTTGTTAAGAAGAAATCATTCTTAAATAATATCTCAAAGATTGGTTATTTACATGCATTTTTGTGCTTATAGGTTTCACTCTTTCGCATCTGCAACTCCAGTAAGTAACCCCTATTTTCATTTTTTTTTTCCTACATTGGTTATTTTAGATGACAAAATGGGTTGCTGACATTCACTGCCCATGGTTCCGAATATTTATGGATGTTCCTCTAGTTCGTTCAAATGTATTGCCTGGTTGGTAGTTGAAGGTTTTGTCAACCGTTTGATTTTCATGCCATTTGCTTGGGGTTCTTGCATTCTTTTGCATTTCACTGAAATTGTACTTTTTGACTGGATGGGCCCAATATATGGCTGAATAGAAGATGTTATAACCTGATTGCATAGGGATTATGGAAGTCTAATGTTCTCTATGTCAATTCACTGAGTTTTGTTTGGATCACCATTGTGGTTCAACCATCTAGTTTGAATGAATTGTGAGAAGATGAAGATTTTTTTTAAGCATGCTTGGACCATAAGAGTTCACAGTGTTGATTGATGCAACTCTCTGGTCTGTTGTTAAATCATTGGATGCTTCCATTCATTTATAGGTGAGAAAAAGTTGCCACTGTTTTGAATCTTTTGCTAACCATATGTTAAGAGTTTTGGTCAAGGTACATAGTTGGCTTGAGTGTTAAAATTTGGTTGTAAATATAATTTGAAGATTGAATTACGTTCAATTTTAAGCGATGGTCAATGATCATATTGGGTTATGTTTGAAGTGTCGTCTACATAATATTTTTATTGTTACGATGGCCAAATCATTTTGAGTCTCCCTTTACTGAGCTTGATTGATATGCAAGGTATGTTTTGCTGTTGTGATATGTTTCTTCAAATTTCACATTTTTGTAGCTATAGCTGCTTTTGCTGTATCTGCAGTTAAGTAAACACAGCTGTCAAATCTTGATTCTATGATTCGTAATATTAAACACATTCCTACTGCAGAGAGTATATACATAATGAGGATTTTAGGAGTTCTCGAAGAATTTGTTCTTGAATTTTAGTATCTTTATACATTTTCATTCATCTTAGATGACCTGTGATACGCAATACTATTATCGACACTGTAATTAACGAATGATAGCACAACTTTGTTTCTAATTATGGCTGAATCTAGTATACTTGATCTGATTTACGATTTTAATCTTCAAAATTGCTTAATTGATACTAAGTAGGATGGATTTAAGAAAAGTTTTGTCATTTCGTGCCTCTCTTTTACTTACTCTTTGGCTTTGAGAGATTCATCCTTTTTTTAAAGAATGAAGAGCTAGTTTTAATATCTAGGAGTACTACTGGGTTTAGTGATGCCAAAGAGGTACTTGGGGATTAAATCAGAATGGAGACTCAAGTTTGACTCTGCTAGGTCATCAGATCATCAGCTAGAACTTGATTCTTGTGGAATTTCTGGGGATAGCCAATGTTACATCAGTCCCTGCATCTCTGTATGGGGGTTAATACTTGAATGGAGAACTCCATTACACAAAGATAAGTCAAAAGTCAGACAAGATCCAATCATACAGATTGCAGCTTCTAGGGTGAAATTTGTACTAGACAGTGGCTGTGGTTTTATTTTTTTAATCTGTGGGTTTGACAAAGACCCGTACCCATTTATTGATCTCTTCATGTTATTGCAAATCTTGTTCTTGCAATAATCCTTCGGCCTTGGTGCATTTTTGCCTGGGCGTAAAAATTACTAAATAAGTTTTTAGCTAGAAAATGAGTTGCACCGTTCCTTTCACGTACGTGAAGTCTGAACATTGTGTAAAAACATTCTTATAAGCAAAGAATGATGGTGTGAATCGGTCGAGGATTCACATTTACCTTAGAAATGCCAAGCTTGAAAGCATGCACACTGAATCTGGGGCTGACAGATTGAGCCCATTTTTTGCTATTGTTTATAAACCGTTCTTTTATCAGTAAAATTATTTTTCATTCATATATTTCGTTGAACTCACAACTAATAGTCATTTATCTATCACTTTTTTTTTCAATATTTATTTATAATTTAATTTGTTTTCCCAAAACATGCATGATTTGTAATGTAGTAGTAATATGAGCCTAAACATGAGATGTCAGAGCGCTATGGAGAAATAGATGGAATAGTTTGAGAAGCTTCACAGAGAGACTACTCCGAGCCCTCTCCCTCTGCTCATGTTACATCATCTTTCCATTCCTTATATTTTGGTAACGAATTTTCTCGGACTTGCTCGCACATGGACTTGGATGTATAGTTGATGAATTAATCCCCACGTACAGGGATTAATTCACAAGGGCTCACCAGGTCACTCACATGGTGGGCCCTATTGTATTAAAACAAAAAAATTATGCGTGGGCCCCACACGTGTGAGTGCGTGTAAGGGATCTGTGAAATAGGTCCCTGTACGTGAAGCATGATTCATTGTTGATTGGTTTTGTAGCTCATAGGTCCTTGTACGTGAAGCACGATTCATAGTTGATTGGTTTTGTAGCTAATTGTACGGGTGATTAATTAATAATCTGACTTTATGAAGCTTTTTTAACTACGCGTGATCTCTACCATATTGACTTTAATAAGGGGAAGAATGTAGAATAAAATACTCCTAAGATGGAAGAGAGCAAAGGAAGTCTGAAGGCAAGGAGCTGTTTCATTTAGTCAGACTTCGTCGCCCACGTCTCCAATGAGAACTTGGCTGTCCACTTCGCCCTTTTCACTAAACCACAAACACTTGGATTAATGCACACCATCTCGTATCACATGAATAATCCACTCTTTCGTAACACAACTTAATTGTTAACATATTCGATTAGATTGAGATAATTTGATTCTGGTTGAGTTGGACATGACTAGTCCACTTGAATATGGGGGCTAAATGGATTTGGATTAGTGGTAATTACATCGTATCAGAATTTTTAAGATGCAATTTCAAAAATCTGATATAAAGTTTATTTATACAAAAATTCGATATTAATTCAAATGTTTAATATTATTAATACCCTCAAATTCATTTCAATCCTTAATTTTTGTCTCTTTTCTCACGCATCCAGTTTCTCTCTCTCTCTCTCTCTCTCTCTCTCTCTCTCTCATCTCGATATGTTGCTCGCATGAAAATGCTACCGTCGTCATCGTTGGGGTGAAGCACCACCACCGTCGTCGCGACAGTTGGGTAGACACCACCACCACTGCGCTCAAGACGCCACCATCGAGCAGTGTCGAAGCGCCACCATCGTTGTCGCGACAGTTGAGAAGACATAGGCATCCTTCCTTCCCTTCCTCTCTCTCCCCTATTTCTCGCACATCCCCGTTGGAGACAGAGGAGCTCGTCGCTGCTGCGAACGCCGGTTAACGCTGCGAGCGATTGATGCCAGCGACTCATCACGGTGCAGCGACGACGACTTTCCTTAGGGCGCGATAGTTCTTTTTTTTTTTGTTGGTGCGTTGGTTGGGTGTTGTGTGTGGTGGTTGGGTATCCGGTGGTGGAGTTGTCGCGGTGGTTGTGTGCGGTGTGGTTGGGCATGGTGTTATGTTGTGTGTGGTACTATGTCCGGTGGTTGGGGTTGGGGTTGGGTGCGGGGGTGTGTAGTGGGTGCTATGTGCAGTGTGGTGGTGACGGTGGTATGTGCGGTGTGTAGTGGTTGTTGTGTGGTGGTGTTTCTGCTGGTGGCGGCGATGACGGGTGGTTGTGATGATTTTTGTTGGGGGTGTGGTGGTGGCTTTGTTGTTGGTGGTGTGGTGGTGCGTCGTGGTAGTGGCGGCGGTGGGATAGTATCTATGATCAATTATTTGGTTGATTTGTGACCAAATATTGATGGTGGATCGGGATCGGGGGTGATGTTTTGGTGTATGTGATCGATTATTTGGTTCATTGCGACTAATTATTAAAATGTGACCTTGAAATTTGATATCGTAACAAATAAAAAACGTGAGACCTAAAAGTTTGTTAATGTGTGATCGATAATTTGATAAATACTTGTGATTTGTGATAGATGAATAAATTGTGACTTATAAATTTTTTGAATTGTGATCGCAAAATAATTTGTGACTTATAAAATTTCTGATTTGTGATCGATAAACAAATTACGACATAAAATTTTTAATTGTAACGGTAAAATAATTTGTGACGTTTCATTTTTTTATTTGTGACCGATGAACAAATTGTGATCTATAAAATTTTTGAATTGTAATCGTAAAATAATTTGCGACATGTAAAATTTGTGATTTGTGACCGATTAATATTATGTGATCAATTATATAGAATTTGTGATTAAATTATATGAAATTGTGATTTTAATATATTTAATTAATTAATTTATAAATAAAATTTTAAAAAAATCTGAAATTTGAAATTTTAAACCATAAATAATTTGAAATTTGAAATTTGAAATTTGAAATTTTATCTCTTAAATTTGAAATTTGTGAAATTAAATCTCTGATAAAGTGTCAACTTGGACGGCTTTTTCTTGTGAATTAGCTATGTTGACCTTTCATCTGCCTGCACACTGACGGTGTCCATCTTCAAAATATTTTGGAGTAATTTTGTGTAATCAAGAATAATTGTTCACGAAATCACTTGTAAATTTTCAGTCTTTTTCTTGAAAGATCCACTTTGGAATTTCTAGTTATGTATGGTCCATTGTTCGGAAGGCGCTTGGAAACTTCGCCCAAAGAAAGTCAGAAACAAATTCAGCAATTTAATGTTCAATTTATCATTAATATTATTGAAATAACGTAAAAAGATTTATTTGACTATTATATTTTTAAAAAATAATAAATATAAAAATATAATAAAATATATTTTTTTCATTTCAAAGAATGCAAATAAAATATTTTGACAGAAATCATCGTTACGAACAAGATATACAAATTAATGAAATATTGAAATTAATTTTTTTACAAAAAGTATGTTCGACAATTAGGAAAAATTGAGTACTTTAAATACAATTAAAATGTTTTGTAAATACTCTAAATTCAATTAAAGAAGTTTCTAAATTACGTAAAATTGTTTACATCTATTTCCAAATCGATGACTTGTTCAATAGGACCGCTTGACTGGCATTGGTTTGAGTTCCCTGGATGGAGGCTGGCTGGTCAGTTAAGGAAATTTGAACTATAAATCCCTAACTTCCTCACCTTATTCAATTTTATCCTTTTAACTTATTATTTTAGCAGCATTACTCCAACCTTTCAGTTTATGGCATTTTTGTTCCCCTCATAAACATTTAAATAACTTTTTGACCGTTCAAAAAACATCCTAATAATGACTCATTGCTCAAATGGCAAATGCTCTTTCTTTCGTGCTTTGATTGCAATTGCTTAATGCTTTTGGCCCATCTTACATCATAATTCGAGATCCAAGTCTGCACTCGATAAGATCTCTTGATTCTTCGTCGACCGATTTAGAAGCAAGTTTTCTCCGGTCTGTCTCGTCATTTTTTCTTATTAGTAAGATAGGCTGCCTTTTTACCCTTTTAGTAATAAAGTAATTTTTCAAAAACTTCACTCAGTTGGGAAAGCCTTCACCTTTTGGATCATATTTGTTCTATGATACACTTTTTGGTTCCCAATGGGTCTACCTCGTTCTGAAAGAACATAAATTCTAATTTCAAGGTTTGACATTTTCTTTTAGTTTTCTTTTATGTTTTGTGGATTTGTTGATTCCTGTTTCCTTTATTTTATATTTAATTTAATTAGTTACAAGGACATAACTCCCTTATGAATAAAATGTTGACATTTTAACAATTAAATAGACCACAACCATACAAGTAGGATATATATATATATATTATAAAAAAAAGTTGAATAATTTTATCTAGCACAACTAGTGCTATAATATCAGTTTAGGTATCGTTAAATGATAAACTCAATAAAAAATAAAATTAAGTTATTTATTTAATTATGGTTGTGGTACATGTAAATAATGATTTGATGAAATATGATTGAGTCAGAATTTTTTCAATCAAATAAAAAAAGTGTTCTCATCCTCTTTTTGACGTCTCATCTGTATATAAAACATTATGTAACACATTTTGTGACTCCTTATGTACAAGTAGCATCATTAATTTAATTATACCTCTAATTTAATACCACATTAGCACCACTAGATTGATATTTTAATGTCAATAGTGCTAACTCAAATAAGATAAGAGACAAAGTTACAATAAGGCCAATTATGTTAAGGACCATTTCTGCAATTCTTGCTATCACTAATCTCATGCCTCTTTAATGGTAAAATTTCGTTAAGAAGAAAAATCCTCACGCGCTTATTTCAACGCTGCATTAGAACACGCATAATATTATATATATTCGCGCACAAAGATTAGTCCAGTCTTCCAACTTCGTCATCAACAAAGGTTCAAACGAGCAAGGCTCG
Source organism: Fraxinus anomala (assembly GCA_903798345.1). Classification (NCBI taxonomy): domain Eukaryota; kingdom Viridiplantae; phylum Streptophyta; class Magnoliopsida; order Lamiales; family Oleaceae; genus Fraxinus; species Fraxinus anomala. The sequence goes on from CAIGRN010029267.1 coordinate 26,008, forward strand.
TTTGTACTCTTCTACCATCTTTCTGCACACACTACACACACCGTTATACCCAAATTACACTTTCTTTGAAGAAAAAAAAGTTGATATCAGAAACATGGGAAGGAAATTAGATGCTATACTTCGAAAGAGCTTCAAAACATCCAAATGCAAAGCCACTTTGAACCTTGCCTTATCCCGCCTTTCTGTGCTCAAGAACCAGCGCCGTGCTCGCTGCTCGATTGCCCGCTCTGATGTGGTTGAGCTTCTTAACCTTGGCCACCATGATAGAGCTCTTCTAAGGGTAATCTTTCTAATTTTTAAAGTCTTTCTTTGACATTCATCAAGAATCTAGTTGAACTTAGATTCAAGAAATATTTGTTTTAATTACTGTTTTTCACTTTTAAATTGTTGTTATTATTTTGAATAATGGTTTGTAGGTTGAGCAAGTGATAAAGGAGCAGAATATGTTGGACGTGTTTACCATTATAGAGGGTTATTGCCATCTGTTGATAGAGAGAATCGACCTCAATGAACAAGAAAAGTTGGTTTCTTCTTCCTTGTTTGAGTTCTTCAATTTCTTTTCAATGTTTTATGTTTTTTGTAATAGGGTTTTTTTGTTCTGTCTTTTAGAGTATGTCCTGATGAATTGAAGGAAGCTGCATCAAGCTTGATTTATGCTACTATAAGATGTGGGGAATTCCCAGAACTTCAAGAGATTCGCGCGATTTTCATATCACGATATGGGAAAGAATTTGCAGCTCGCGCTGTTGAATTGCGCAACAATTGTGGAGTTAATCCTCAGGCAGGCAACGATATCATATATTTAAGAGAGATTAATAAGATGTTAAGTTTCTAATGTTTTTATTCTTATGTGCAGATTATACGAAAGCTGTCAACTAGAATGCCAAGCTTGGATAACAAAATGGAGGTTGTTAAGGCGATTGCTTCAGAGCATAACATTGTTTTTCAAATTGAGGAGACTCTATCAGCCACTAGAGTGGTATGCAATTTATAATGGGGAAATTTTTATTCATTTTTCGATCATTTATGAACATGAAATGATGCTCTTTTGGTGCTTCTCAGGAGATTCTGGATTCAGACGAGAATCAGCAGATGCAGAAAAGCCTGTCCACACCAGTACAGCCTGAAGAAGTAGAAAGGGTCGGAGATTTCTCGGATTCAGTAAAAATGAGGAAGAAATACAAGGATGTGGCTGATGCAGCCCAAGCAGCTTTTGAGTCAGCAGCTTATGCTGCAGAGGCTGCAAGAGCGGCGGTCGAACTCTCTCGGTCGGAATCAATTGATCCCGATGACCCGAGTAGTCCCAACCTTCGTCCCAGGAAGGTATCAGCTAAGCTCGAACCTGTGAAATTTAGACTTCAAACCGGTGATGATACACAAGTTCAACTGAAATTTGAGAAAATTCATTCATTTCAGAACTATGACTTGGAAAATAAAGATGGAACTTTACGTATGGAGCAGTATAAGCAGAATGAGAATGGAACGCAATTTAGCAGATCGCCGTCTGAATCTAGTTTGGATTCAGTAGATGACAATGTGAAGGAAACTAACATGTCATTTCATGAAAAGATGCAGGCACAGCCATTATAGAGGGAGAGAGTTTTTGATGAAAATGAACATGGAAGTATAACACCATTATCAAATGCTTATAACTTGCATTCCAACATTAAAGATGAGATGCCAGAAGGGAGCAGCAGAAATCCTCAATATTCATCTCAGACGTTTTATCCTTTCAGATCTCAAGCTCGACTGGCATTGGAGTCGAGGACTGCCAATTCTCAGGTAAACTTTGTTGATGAAATTAGGGCACAAGGTGAAGAACATTTGAACATTCAAAAGAGTCCGATATCTATAAGGACCAGGCGGACCTATGACCGCTGACATAGCAGATTGTACTATAACCAATTTTTTGAGCTTTGCTGTAATACTATAGTTTATGCCAGCATATTGTGTTTCTAGATTTTTCTGTTATTTGACCATGGGTTTCTCAAATTCTATGTATTGGTTTGCTCGGTGCACTTTTGAGTTCATAATTATGTAAAGCATAGAATTATTCAATTTCCTCTTAGATTTTGATTTTAATCTGAATAATTCTATTTATTAGCATTTGTCAACAATGAAATGATGAACAAATGTACATCTATATTCTCTGCCTTAGATCACACCATTCCGAAGAATGCTTTCAATTGGAATAGTGACTCAGTTTGGATTGGGGAGTCCCCAACTTCTGTTTCTTATTTGGTGCTTATTGACAAATCTGAAAAAGATATAAATTTTACTTAAAAAGACTAAATATTAGATCATTATCAGCAGAAGTGTGCTTATAAGCAGCAGCAATCATTTGAGAATTTCTGAACAGGCTCAAAAAATACAAGGCAAATTTTATCGGGATAAAAGGAGAATTTTCATGTGTAAGATGCAATCAAAGGAAGGATATGGAAAGCAACCATTCATTGTGTTTTAAGAACGTAAACTTTTAGACGTATAAACACAATCAACAGTTTATACCTTGCAAATGGTTAAACTGGTTTCTGACTGTATTTGACTACATTGTAACACTAGCTATAAAATCCCAGCGGGCTCAAGCTTGCTTCTTTCCATGCTGCACTAGATCACCAAAAGACTGCAAACTCACACCAACAACTTCATCATACTCAATCCCAAGTTCCCTTTGTAGATACAGAAGTGCTTGTTATAAAAGAAACATACAGATGGAGAAAAATTGAAATGCATAGAACATGAGCTAAGAGATCACCTTAAATTCTTTAGGATTCTTGGTGGAATTCTCAGTTATTGCATCCCATATATCTTTGAACATATTCTTCCGTCTTGTCCATTGATTTTCTATATCCATATACATCTTCTCCACAGCTTTTCACTCCTGGACTCACCAGAGTAACTCCCTGCCTTAATTTAATCAACTTTTCCTCCATTTGCTTTAACTGTGAAAAATTACAACGTCATGTATAATTTGTTCCTGTCATCCAGTAGAGAACATCTCAATTTGATCTCCACATCACCTACCTCTTTCCCCAACTTGGCTTGTTTTGCTTGCACCTCCTCCAATGTCAAAGTTGACTGCAAACCTTTAATCTTTGCAATCGCCATTCACGCAGACCATATTAGAAAATGGAACCATCACCTCTGGGTTTCAAAATGCAAAATCTCATCAAAGTAACAAACCCAAAAGCTACACGATATTAGCAATGAAGAACAGAAAAGATAGGTTGCAATTGACTCCATGCAGGCAGCCTTGACTGTGTACTTCTTTCACCACCAGAACTTTGAGACCGCACTATTTTTTGCCTTTTTGCACATAACCTGTTGCAAGGCCAATTCCAAGGGGTTACGAAACTATAGTCCCGTGACTTACTTCATAAATAAATTCATAAAATTACAGGGAAGGTATTTTGAACTGAACCAACATAGATGCAGACTGCAGTAAGCTGTATCACAATAGCTTTTTTTTGTTCATTGAGCTGTTCTTGCAATTTGGAATTCTTTTCTTTCATCTAATTAAGCTCTTCGTTTTTGGAATGTCAAACTGGTCTTGCCTAGCTAGGTATATTTTCTTCTTGCCATACTCTCTGAACGATATTTTCCCACCATCAGCAAGATTGTCCAAAGGTTTTTGCACTGCAGCCTTTTTGAGATTAAACTTTTGTAACAAATCAGCCGTGTTCTGGGAATTCGATAGCTTATTTTGCTGCCCCACAAAAAAGGAAGAATAAGATAGTGAAAAAATCCCCAACCAAGTAATAGAAACAGAGAACGCAGCATATTCATATAATCAAGTCAACAAGAATATTCCCTATACTATTTAACTTCATAAATATTTCGTATTGCCTAACTCAGGAAAAAAAAGATAAGAATAGAATAATTATTTCTTGGGAAATTATCATCGCGACGATGGAACGTCGATTATTCTTTTTCAAGAGAAATTTAATTGTCTTTTTTAAGTTTGATTGGAGAAAAAAAGTATAGATGTTGAGCTAAAAAGGTTCCAAAATGTTTTGAGTAATGGTATTCACGAATTTAATGTAATAAACTAACAAAATTCTGAAATGAAAAATTAAAGCGACTGAAAATTTTGTGAAGAAATCTTATAACTACATCGAAGAAATGTTAGAAAAATGGTTGAAATACACCTCATTGACGAAGTTGAGCACGATTCCCGAAAATAAATATGCTAGAATAAATCCACAGTTCAATACAGGGTTTGATTGTAATTATAAACTGAAGAACAGTATTCGTGGTGCATATGTCCATTTGTGTATCTATTATTACCTTCGGTGCTGTCGGATTTGGGAGCCATTGATCGGAGACTGTAAAGCGCGGGAAAGAATTTGCAGAGAAAGATTTCTGCATTTGAGTAGACAATGTTTGGAGAATAAGCCCTTGCTTTACAATGGGAGGTCTCCCAACTTTGAACGAATTATCATTTTAATCACTTAAGTATTTTTTAGAAACTCATTACCATAGTTTCAATTTCATTTTAATTTAGTCACAGTGTGAACGTTAGCATTAAACAGTTGCAAAGTAGAAAAAAAAAAAGCACCGTTAATTTCAAATGTGGGTTCCAGCTATGAAATAAATGGTCAAAAATGATGGTTGAATTTGAATTGTAACTTTTGAAATTTTTCTAAATCTAAAGAATTAATGCTAAACAAACATGGGCTTGTATCATTATTCAAATAATATTACGAGGAGTCTAAACAAAAAAAATACTTTGTTCGATGGGAAAGAATTTTAAATCTTGTGACCAAATTGTAACAAAAGTGAATTGTCAGTTATGTGTTGAAAAAGAAATTGGCTGACTTGTATGAAACTTTTCAAGGAAGTACTTCACCCGAAAATTGGCTGCTAGTTCAAAAGCTTTACTTTTACCTGTTTATTTGGTGCGACTTTAGTGAAACCGGATAGGACTGCACGGAAAAGCACGGGAGACAACTATACCCGATACAATATTTGAATGAATGATGACATGCCACGTGGCCCAAACTCCCAACTACCCAATCCGCCACCACTCTATTAAAATTGCACCCTTTAAGGCCGTCGCCGGGAAAGTGCCACGGCTGCCTCCGGTTAAAGTTTAGAGAAATGCAGACGGCTTCTTTGATATTTTGCAATAGCTATAGTACAGTACTTAATTACACTTCATTCAAGCCCTTGAAGAGTTTCGATTTCAACTTAAAACCTCAGGTTTTGCTCCGAGAAAGACCAAATGGCGTCCCATGTTGCATCGGAACCAAGAAGAAATGTCCTATTGTTACTAGTGCTGCTT
>CAIGRN010029276.1:0-34022 GCA_903798345.1 Fraxinus anomala
AAGAAGAGTACAACTGCTGATATATCATCCATTGCTATTCCTTTTCTCTTCTTCTTCCATGCATGGCCAGCACACTTTACCAGACGCCTAGCTGATTTTGCCCGCTCTGGAGCTGCTGACACAATTTCCACGGCTTCTTCGTTGGAGATAACGTCCCATACCTTCATCAAACAAAAATTTCACTATCATATCCTTAGTGTTTTGTTGGTCAGTATTCTTTACATGATTTTCCAACTGAAACATTCACTTATGCATTGTTTGGTATGGTATAGTGGACAATATTATAGGAGAAATGAAATTCAAATGTTGTAACGTATAGAGTTATCCAATACTGCGTACCAAACATTTTCATTGATTCAATATAATGAATGTTAAATGAATACTGTGTGCTTTGTGAATCAGTAGAGAGAGAGAGAGAGAGAGAGAGTACTGCGTACCAAACTTTCAAAATGATTTTAAGCCAGCCATATTATCCTCACAGAGTTCAGATTCAACATATAGTTCAGCTCGTGATATTCAAAGAGATGTATAATTTAAGAGAAGAAATGCAATGTTGCCTCTATCTTTCAGGATTTGTTCACAAACTTGAAGAGTTCAGATTTACCATTTTAATTGTTATATATCTATTTGAGGATATTAAGGAGATTAAAAGCGTATTGTTGCCTTCAGTTATATCTTTGGCCATGAAATCAAGATTATTAAGTGTCATACTAACCCCATCTGTTGCTAGCACGACAAACTGGTCTTTACGGGTTATATGTCTCTGTGTCACTTCAGGTATGGAAACGAGGCCGAAATCCTTAACACAATAGTCCCCAAAAGCTCTAGACATCGCTAGTCCAGGAGATTCTTCATCTGGCAACCACACTCTGTGAACCCCCGGCTCGTCGTGCAAACAGAACACTCGGCCTTTGAATTGAGTTATGCGCTCAGCCTCCTCTGCAAACATTGTTAGCAGAGTTATATGATGCATAGATATTAAATTAGGAATAGAGACAGACACATACGTGCGCCCACTGAGAGAGAGAGAGACTAACGAGGTAGATTGGGCTTGAAGTCAACCGTAAGCTGTTCGGGTATCAAGCTGCCAGTTTCAGACTTGGTCGCGAGTACAGCACGTGAATCGCCAACATTTGCAATGAAAATATGTTCACCCTGACAAATAAATCAAGATTTATTTTAGCAGTGCAGAAAATAGGTTGAGCAAAAGGATTTCAAATACTCCAGATAAATGTGACTTATCTTTCGAGAGCCTTCTATATTAGAAGCCATTCACGAAAGCCCAAAGGGTAAGTTAAATACTCTAGATGGTCCTTATTTTTTATGACAGGACAAACTATTCTCATTAACCAACTAATTTTTAAGGACCACATTACATAAATAAATAAGACCTTTAGCACCTATTTATAGAATATATGTGGCTTTTACCTCGTCCCAGAGTTGATTGTGACACACTATGAAAGCAGTGCCATAAAATGTTAAATTCATAATAGTCAAGTGGCCAACACGATATGTAGGTTTTATAGAAGCTCGAATTCAAAATTGACGACTATTCTTGTTTAGCACGTGCAAGATATTTTAAGTTACGAAAACGTAGTAAATTTGCAAATTAATGCTTCACATTTCTTTATCCAACTTGCAAAATCTTATATTTTCTTGATTTCTCTTTAATGAGACACTGGTTTTTCAGCATCGGTCATCTGATGATCGAACAATATTTTAGGAGAAACCACGTTTACAGAGACATCAGTGGAAAAAAAGTTAAAAACGAATTTGCATATAGAGATTAGCATTTCATAATTTCAAATGACAGAATAAAGGAACTTCTATTACCTGTCTAACAATTGTCAAAGCAGTAGTGCCGCTGTAGAATGAGTCGATTTTACTGTGGCGTTCCAGCTCCTGATCTATGGCTGCACATGTCTTCAAATAGGAATGCTTCCATATGTGGAATTTAAGCTTTTTATCAGATTCCAGATCAAAATCGGGATCAAGTGAAGCTTCAACAAGGGTCTCCTGCCAGTTACAGAGAAGAGACAATAACATCGACTCCCTTACTCTCTTGGCCACAAAATGTCCCCAAGGGCCATGCCCATCAAATATCCCACAGGATATCATATCCTCCTGGCATCCGAATTCCTGGGAGAATTCCAAAGATTTACTATCAACAAGAAGCTCAAAATCAAAGCCAAATTGCTATATATCCATGAATGTGTTGAGAAATCACAACTTGAGTACAAGGACATTAAGTTGTCTGTCATACAAGCATATTGTTGACAACATAATCTAAATAAATAAGTTCATCCCGACACAAGTTTAAGCTCTTATATAAGGTAGTTTTTTAGATGCAGCAGTTCAAATGTTCAAACGCATACCTCCCAAACAATGCAGCAATCTTGATTCACGCCTTTCTGCCCTCTTTTCGAGAAAACAGAAACAAAATTCTGGGATCTTTCTACATTAACAGTGCCTGATGTCGTCAATATCAACTCATTCTTCTTCGCATCCTTCGCCATAGCTTCCACAGCCTCTCTTCCATCACAATTCCCACAACTGTTCTCCAAATTCTTTGTTCTCTTGAGTAACAACGACCTTGAAAATCCATTCAAAATCGATGATAAACGACCCATATCACGCCACCTCCAATACCCTATAACAAGCACAGACCCAACTCTATATCTTCATGTACTCAAACCCTGTTAAAATCACATAAACAACTAGACATTTATAATCCAAGCATGCCCATAAAATTAGTAAATCAAAACATGTTAATCTGACTCAGAAAGGTGAGAATCCAAAAATATTAAGTACAAAAAAGATGAATCTGGAATGGGTTAAAAGAATATTTTTAACTGGGTAATCTTCAAATCCTACATGGAATTCCATTATTAATACTACCAAGTATGCCAGCATGCATTCTTGCTTAGAAAATTGTCAGAGAAAGAACACACTAACAGACATCAAACCCAGAATATTCCTAATTAATATTTTAACCCAAACAACCATGCCAAGACAAACAAAATTGCATATTAAATTAATTTGATAAAAATATGAAAAATCCAGAATTTTTACAAATATCGCATCATTAATGAAGCATGGTATTAATGAGAGACCATATTCACCCAACAACTGGATGAATGAAGATGGACACTTTTGATGAAACACAACCCGGAACTTAAATGCTAAATAAAGAGAGAATCCATTTAAAAACCTTGATTCTTCAGGTGAAACTTGTCGAAAGTGTGGTTTAACTAGGCCAGAAATGAAGAAACTGGGAGATTACTTGCCTAAAAATGATGGCATTCCAAGAAGTTAGAGAAACATCGCAATCAATTATGCCGTGTTTAGATATTTTGAATGTTCAACGAGAGAAGAAAATAAATAGGACGGCTGGTGTAGCACTATGACTCCAGGAAAAATACACGGTATAGTACAAAATATACATGTGGTTGGGTGGGTGGTGGGGTTGGCGGATAAGTCAGTTCTATCTAGAGATGTTGTGTTATAGCCTATAGGTTGTCATGCACCGGTCAAACTCTCGTGGAGTCAATATAAATCATAAATTATAAACAAATGAAAATAGGTGATGAATAAGTGAATAATATTTAAGAATTATATAAAATGTATAAATAAAAAGTTATTTTGATCGTTTATAACTATAAGCCAAACATGTTTTTTTAGTAAAAGTTGGTGAGTGTGTTGTGATGCTTCACAAATAAGTGATTTTTCTTTGTTGAACTTATTTTTCAAATTTAAAGTCTAAAAAAGGGAGACATCTGTAGAGTAAATTTAATGAATACTCATCAAACTTTACTTCATATTACTACTTGTTCATCGAAAGTTTAATGTATTTAAAGTACTTGGAAGACTCAGAGTTCTTGATCGAATAAGGTGGACAGATTAATGGACGAAGAGTTTCAAGAGCCGAGTCAACTAACAAATTCATAGTTTGTAAGTGTTATTTACTTTAATTTTTCAGACCATTTAAGAAAAAAATTGTGTATGTAATATCTTATGCATGCAATTTAATCATGTCTACCTTAAAAGTAGTTGGACACAAGCTATTAAAAAAAAAAAAAAGGTCCAATTTTTTGTTACATTTATTAAATAATACAAAATGAGCTAGCTCATGGCCTGCTCGGCCCATGAGACCAACGAGTTAATGGGCCGAACCGAGCAACAATTTTGGGCATGAGTCGAGATAAGCTCAAGTATTTATGGGCTTAGTAGGCTCGGCTTGACTCGGCTCAATTCGTTCTATTGTCGCCCCTAGATGAGGCTCTGAAGTACGGGTGGTTATGGTCTAAAGCTTAATTATTTATGTCAGTTATAGTCTGACACTTTGAACCACATTCGATATGCAACTCTACAAGAGCGACTAAGGGTCAAATTTCTCCTTTCTTGCCTGGAAAGCATGTGGAGCTCGCAGATCTATTATACCTAGGATGTGACGTAGTGACAAGATTGAGTTTGACAATGCTGCCGTTGGGATAAGATTACGTTTCGAACATCCGAAATGCTTCAGTTCATTTCTTTTGCCAATAAATATTTACACTTGGTAACATTACTAAGGTAATCAAGAAATTCTTAATCTCTCTACAAATATAAACCCAGACTCCGACTTTTCTTCTTTGTTCATGTAACTCTCATACCCAATATATTTTATCATATGCTTCATTGATGTGAACATCGGAGCGCGTACAATTGAAGCCTCCCCCGCCTTTGTTTGGAGAGTCTTTAATCTTGCACCTTTAACGCTTTTGTTTCAAGTGCGTTGTAAACTTTTATGTAGAGGAAATTAGAGATGAGATCTATTGGTGTGTGGTCCCATCCAGATTCGAAGTTCAATATATTGATTTCATCTATATGAAATCACACTTTAAGCACGAGAGATGTGAGTAAAAAGACTACCAAGAAGCCTACATTTTACCCAAAAAGTCACCTATCTTCCAAAAAGCTTGCCCTTGAAGAAGATGAGTAAAAGTGAAGGAGATGCTAACCTTAAAATGGTCACACATGAAGACCTCGAAAATGGCAATGGAGAATAAGCCTCTCGTTGTAGACGCTACGAATGAGGCCGAGAAGAGTTACTAACCACATCTCATGAGAGCTGAATAACTTTATCGCAAATATGAGGCAAATGGCAAAGTAAAATGCTGCTAACCAGGCCCAATACAAGCCTTCCCACAACAAATAAACTTTCAAGGGATGCAAATTCCTCCTAATATGAAAAGATCCAAATCTATAGGCGTCATAAAACAAATGTATCACCATATCAAGGGCTTTGGAGGCAACAATTAGTTGAGAGTTTATAAAAAGGGAAAATAGCCTTCGATAGGATAGGTACATATGGATACATACAAAGCCCAAACTAGAAACCTTCAAATAGAGGACATATTATATGAGGAACCCATCTTTCTATCAATGGTTTATGAGTGAGAGCTCCAAACGATAAGGTCCACGAGTGTTTTTGATAGATTGGCTGATCAGTTTAGAAATAGACCCCAAAACAAGATACCTAGAGACAGGCAACCTAACAAAGTGCCTAGAAATAGATGCAAAAGAAAAGCCATCGAAACTTTAGAAAAAAAAAAAACAAACTATGGTATTCCACTAGCCTTACCTTAGCCTCCTTAAATGTTGGAGTGAAGGCCCCATGAGATAATAGGGGACAAATCAGGAGAGATGATTTTAATAACTCTCCATTTTCTATAAAGATCAGCATTAAGCTTCATCTTCCAATCTTCAACATGCCGAAATATTGCCTTATCATGACAAAGGTAACCTAATGAGCACTTTGACATCCATAAGACTCAGGTGAATAAACGCAATCAAGCCCATCAATGAAGTGAAAAGACTTCCACCTCACCTTATCGGGGGGAGGGAGGGTAAAGAGGTTATATAGTAGACTTCATGAATTGATAGTTGAACTGAGTTGAATAGGCAATTCATAAATACCATTATTTCTACAGTCGCATATTCGTTCTTATACATCGTTTCCATGATATGAAGTAGAAGGTTGGCAAGTCACTAAAAAGCTACTTACGATACTCACCAATGAGATACTGGATTGTAAAGATATCTCTTTTTTGGATATTCGCCTTGAGAGGAGACCTCGACATGAACTCCATGTTTTGGAGAGATGTGGTGATGAGAATCACATACGAACAATCGGTCAAATTGATTATGGAAAATGTCGTAATGGAGGATATGATCTGCATCAAAACCAAGAAGTCATTGGGATCAACCTCATGAAAGAGATTTGAGTCATCCTTCTCCAGACTCTATGTGCCATCCGGAAGCTAGTAGTTTCTGTAGAACTAATATGTGTTTCCCATTTCTAGGCCAATTTACGAGGGCTTCGCCCTTGATACCTTGCCTCGTTCTCAAGTCTATAGCAAGGTGGCGCTAAGACAACTATCAGAGTAGACGTTCACCAACCTTCATATTATGAGGTCGGAACTAATAGCCTCAAAATTAAAGCTCTATGTTCAACTATTACAGCGAGTGAACAAAGAATACTTAGAAAAGTTATACTAAGGAAGCCAAGGGAGACATCATGGCTACTTACATCAATTTTTGAACCTATGGCTCAAAGTGCATGGACCCTTATGTGCTTCACCATGGATGACATGATAGGCATCAACTTTCCCCCATTGTAATTCCTTGGTGGTAAGAATTGTCATCGCCCAAAAAACACTTAAGCAAATTCTTGTAGATAATGGAAGCTCTATCCACATTATTTTCTGGAGCGTATTACAAGAAAATGCAGATAAAGGACCCTTGGCCCCACTGGATTAGTTACTTAATGGCTTCACTTCGAAGGGATATATCAGTTTGCCATTTACCATAGGAGAGAGCCCATAGTAGTCACTCTCCTTTTGGAGTTTCTGGTGGTGTATAGGAAGCCAATCAAAAATTTCTTGGCGTACGTTGAATTTTCTAACTTAAATTAGTCATGCCTAAAAGATGCCTCTCTTTTCCAAGGATAGATCAATTAGTGGATGCAATAGCTAGACATGAATTGCTAAACTTCATAGATGCCTACACTAGATGCAATTGAATTCCCATGTACCCTCCAGATGAATAACATACCTCCTTCGTTATAGATCGAGGCATCTATTGCTACGAAGTCATGCCTTTCAGGTTAAAAATTGCAAGGCTACTAATAACAAGCTAGTAATTAAAATGTTCGCTAACATGATCGATGTCACTATGGAAGTCTATGTGAATAACATACTGGTAAAAGGTTGGAGACCAAAGATCACATCAAACACTTGGCAGAAAACTTCCATATTTTTAGGAAGTATAAGATGAGGATAAATCCTTTAAAATGTGCTTTCGATGTTGCTTCCGGAAATCTTTTTGGTATTAAGGTAGATCAAATAAGGATTAAGGCCAATCTATAGAAGAGTAATGTTATCATAGCGATGCAATCACTTATGGAACCAAGAGAGGAGCAAAACCTCACTATGTGAGTTGTAGTCCTAAGTTTCTTAGTTTTTCATGTCTATTAATATGTGCATCCCCTTGTTCAAAACCTCAAAGGAGGTTTAAAAAATTTGAGTAGACAAAAGAGTGCTAGGCAACTTTACAAGCCTTGAAAAAACACCTTGGCCAGGTGCTTCTCCTCTCAAATCCAAAAGCTATAAAAGTTTTATTTTGGTATTTAACCAATTCTAGAAATCCACCAACTCCATTTGGATCAAAGGAAAGGTAACCAATAGTTGTTTATATAATATGTGAAAAAGCTTTTGCTAATGAAAAGAGACACGCTATCTAAACATAGAGTAGCTAGCTCTTTCAATGATCATCACATCACGAAAGATCAAGTTGTGCTTGCAATCTTATAGCATCTATGTACTGACCAACTTTTCATATAAGCAAGTGCCACAAAAGCCAGATTCCTCGGGTCAACTTTTGAAGTGTTCTATAGAATTGAGCAAGTTGACACTATGTTCAAGTGAAGAACCTATATCAAGGGTCAAGCCCCTGTGTATTTCTAACAAGATTTACTAAGACACATAAAATAAAGGCTGTAATGGAAGACTCGGAGCTTCCCTCCTCCACTGGCGCTTATTTGTTGATGGATCATTTGGAGAGGCGGGCTCGAGGCCAAAAGCTATTTTAGTTAGCCTTGAGGGAGATAATGTTAATAACATGGTAAGGTCAAGTCCTCGAACAATGACATTGAATACGAAACTCTCATGGATGGTCTGAAACTAGAAAGAAAAATGCAAGTGAAAAAGCATGCGGCTAGCAATGACTCCCAATATTGTGAGTCAAGTAAATTGTAACTTCAAGACCAGGGAAAAGAGCATAATCGCGTACTTGAGGCAAGTTATGAACATCCTACCTCACTTAGAAAAATTTAAGCTCCTTCAAAACTCTAGAATCAACAACGCCAAAGCAAACGCTCTATTTAGGTTGAGAGAAACAAAGAATCAAAGTTCCTAAAGATTATACCCACCGAGTACTTACTATAACCCTTCATTGAGGCCAAGAGAGAAATGACGTGGATAGATAGGGCCCATGGTTGGAAGGATCTGATCATCATATATCTCAAGGGTGATGTCTTGCTTGAAGATAAAAAGAAGCTAGTAAATTGAGGGAAAAAAGCAACATATTTTGCATTCAATGTCAATGTATATATAAACGAAACTTTTCTACACCTTTCCTCAGGTGCATTGGAGGCAATGAAGCAAATTATTTTTTAAAGGATATCCGTGAAAGGATCTACCGGAATCACACATGAGGCTAAACATTAGCATAAAATGTCATAAAACAAGGATACTACTAACCTACCATGAAAAAAGATTAAATGCACCATGGGAGGTGCTACTAATGCTAATGCTTTGCCATGATTCCTAAAAAACTTCCTTAGGAGCTCATTGTTGTTATTAATGCTTGGCCATTTTTCAAATGGAGAATCGATTTTATTAGACTTTCCCAAGAAGAAGAGAAAATGTTTATCATTCAATTGTCTACATTGATTATTTTACAAACAAGGTTGGAAAAATATTATCTTCTAGTTTAGTGCCCCACTTATTGGTCTCCAACAATGGCTAGCAATTTAACAATAAGAAGATCAGAAAGCTACGTGAAAGACTTGATATAAAAAAAACAATTCTCTACTCTTCACCACCCTCAAGCTAAAATCAGAGCGAGGCCATCAACAAACCATCAAATACGCCATCAATTGAAAGCTAGACGCTTCTAAGGGTGTCAGTTGACGAGCTCTCCCATGTCGACCATAAAGACCACGTACTACAAGAAGAGTTCATTTACAATGGCTAATGGGCAGAAACTATGAGCCCATTAGAGATAGTCCTTCCGTTACCTCATGGCTTCTACTTCAATGAAATAACCAATGAATAACCAAAGTGAGAGGAGTTGGATTTTGAGTGACCGGATGACACATCAAATTGGAAAGATACAAAAAAAATTAACCGATACTACAATTTCAAAGTAAAGAAGAGGTCATTCCGCATTAGAAACTTTGTCCTAAGAAATGTCTTATTATCTTCAAAGACCTTAGCGTCTACACTTTTGGCCCTAATTAGAAAGGTCACTCGCACGTCAACGAATAAATATGCAAGAGACCTACATAATTGAAGACATGGTTGATAAAGAAAAGTCTCATCCTTGGAATGTGGAGCATGTATATATTATCAGTAGGCAACATTTTTCGTGTATTACACGGGCCGAGTACTCTTTTCTAGTGTAATTATTCTCCACAATTTTGATGAAGAATTTTAGGTTAATGGCCTCAAAATTTATGTTATGTTGTATCTTAACAGTCTCATTAAGAAAAATTCAGATGTCATTAGGTGGAAAACCCTACCCTTTTTGAAAAATGATGGCATCTGAGGCCTATCTAGTTACCACAATTTTAACCTATTGTAAAGGGATACATCTTAAACCTACTATTACATCAGAAAATACTTCTAAATGAGAGATCTATCTTTATATTGTAAGGAGGTACCATCCTAAACCTATTGCCTAGTTAGAAAATACTCTGACATTGGAGAGCTACCCATCTATTGTAAAAGGGCCATGTCATTAACTTATTGTCTCAAATAGATTACATTGCAATAGAGAGCCATCTGTCTAGCATAAAGGGTAATAATCTTAACCTATCTATATGCAATAAACTAGGAATGGAGGCCAAATACCTCTCAGAAGGTTCAACCTCTTACCCATTTGAAGCGCTCCATGCTCAATCAATATCATCCCAACATATCACTTCATTGTCTTCACTGTTGGTGGCCTATTCTCTAGAAAAATGTATGCACACAGTTATCAAAGACCTATTAAGCATATTTACATCCACGAGGCGTCGTTACCACTTGATGATCAATTTTATGGTATATCAGTATTAGAAGCATGCCTTGAACAATTTAATTCAGTGTTTATTATAAAACCTCTTCAAAATGAAGTATTGTTGCTATGATGGAAATAAATATTAGTGAGGCGTCAACTCATCATTGATAGAATGAATAAATACATAAAGAGAAACATCTAAAGACAAATACAAGCTCACAAAATAATATTTTATTGATATAATTTTACAACTATAATATACTAGAAAGAAAATCAGAATCCACCTATACAGCTAGCACTTTAAAAAAATATAATCTAGAGCTTCAGTGTCTTCAATAGAATCCTCTTTTATAAAAGGAAACAAAACCTCCAAAAACTAGATGTCCCACTTTGGTTGGAAACATTGGATGACCTCAAGTAATTGTTTAGACCCTAACTTAAAAAATAGTCTAAAAATTTGTATTTCTCTAAATAGAGAAAGCGTTCAACATATTTTGATGACCTCTTCGTCTATATCCTTTGATTTGGCCTCCACATCAGCCTTTAAGTCGGCCTTCTCCCTTTCGTCAGCTTTAGACCTCAAAATTTTGCCTAAACCCTAATTGATCAACCTCCCTTTGAGCATCATCCTCCTTGTTCTCATTCTTCTATTCTCTTTATTTCTCTCTGTTGTAAACCTTTGAAGCAACATCTTGAACCTTATTCAAATTGTCTAACTGATTAGTTAGCTCGAGATATTTTGCTTTGACTAAGTCAGTTGCTTCTTCATCCAGTTGTATTCAACAAAAGTCTATTTAGTCATGGACTTCACCATCTCATATTCATGGATATTCGACATTAGTATATCTCTTGTCCATCTCGTTGATGACATTCAGGGCCTAACTTCTAGATGGCATGTCCCTATACAAATAAAGAGGTAGCAACATCTCTAGAGCCCCATCATCTAATTATTTGTAAAAAGAGCCTATTAGGTCATGGCCTTCTTGTATTCATCATTCATGATCAACCTTATGCTTTTGAGTACTAATCTTTCCCTCCTTCCGTTATGACCACAAGGGTGAACTAGCCTCCTTTCTTGAGACTTCCTAAGGTATTCCATTTTATCACGGCCTCAACCTTATCTTGATCCAACCTTCTCAAATTGTCATCGACCTTATACCGAGCCTCTATCGTGGCTTTTTCAAGACCGCACTAGTCCTCTGGGCATGGTTAACACATTCTAGATTGATTCCAACGTATTGTCACATCGTGTACTTTTTTTATACTGGGTCGTAGACTTACCCTTGCTTGCTTTGATTTCCTCAACAAGAGCTTTTCTTTATTCGAGATTTCAACCTTGTAGCCTTTGTCGTCTCCTTTATCATCTTCTTCAATTCTTCCTTCTAGTACTTATACTTGAAGGAGGTTATCATTAGGGATTTTAGCGTAGTCCTTATGATTGCAAAAGAAGGCAACATTTAGATTTTATTTCCATTGGAAAGCCTCTACCAATGGAAATAAAGCATTACAACCTCAGAAAATAAAATAACACTAAAAAGAGGCGATTAAACTTACAATTGATGGATGTTATTCATGTTCTAACGAAGTGTAGGATATTGTCAATTATCTCATTATGAAGCCTCGATTCTTAAAGCATGCCTTGGACTTCTTTGAGAATATCTCAATTTGATGCGAAATACTCATACTTGAATAGGGACTCTGCATAGAAAGAAAATGACAAGTTAGAAAGGTATGTTTCCTAAGCCATTCCAATTACTTCAACATCAACCAACTAGCCGGAAAAGTCATTGGAGGCAAACAGGATGACAAGTGGCTTGTCGTCTTCCTCTACCATTTGAAAATTGCCCATCACCTAAAACCAACTCTCCGTCCAACCCTTAGTAAAGGATGGAAAGGTCGAAATAAAAGGAGCATGGGAACCTTAAAGGTTCAATGAGTGCCACCACTTCTTTGTCTCATTATCATTCTTCTTAATAGTTATTTTCCTCGACTAATAGAGAATATGAAAAACGTGAAACATCATGGATTTTCTAGGGCTCTTATGATGCCAAATGATCCATAAACCCACCATTAGGCTCCATCGATTAGGCATCAACTGAGTTGGAAAGAAGCCATATCTTCAAAGAATGCGTCACAAAAATAGATGTAGTGGGAACCTCGACCCAACTTTGAAGATGGCCTCACTAACAACCATTCATCCCTCTTGAGAAAAATAGCCCATTTCCTCTATACGTATCTCATCACTTCGTATCTTGTTCAACATTTTAGCTTTGTGTTAGGCCTTGGCTTGAGTTCAACTTCAACCACCTTACTTCATCTTCAAGAGCTTCTTCAAATAGGACCATTTATACATTTAAGACACCTCTGTGAAATAGGACTTTGCCTCTTCTTCAAGAGCTTCTTCCTCAAAACTTCTCTTCTTCTTCAAGAGCTTCATCCTCAAATAGTACTGCCTCTACATTTAAGGCTCATCCTTGAAATGGAAATTTACCTCTTTTCAAGAGCTTCATCTTCAAGTAGGACTGCCTTTACATTTAAGGTTTCTCCTTGAAATGGGACCCTGCCTCTTCTCCAAGAGCTCCATCCTCAAAGATGACTATTTGTTTCGCCTTAGCAATAGAAATTCATTCTTACTCAAAGTCCAATACTTTATATGAATATTCAGGTTTTAACTTAAAGGACTACTTGTGTCACTTTGGAGGAGCAAGCACTAGCAAAGCATCCCTTGTTTAAACAGAAGCACAAGTCTCCACGATAGACCTATAAAACAAGGTCCGATTGTATAACTTTCAAACCCTACTATCTTCAAAGTCGAATGCCTCGCATATTCAATCAAGACCTTAGATTTTGGAGATTGTTTTTACTCATCTACCTATATGACCAAGCCCCATGGCTGTCAGCTAAGAAAAATGCCATGCAAGAACCTCTTCTTCGAGGTTATGAAGCAATGTATCATCGCTTCGACCTCTTTTTATTTAAAAGTGTTGAGGATGCAACCCAACACCTCATCGACATTTACATTAGAGGTGACGTAATTCCATGTAGACTTGTCAAATCTCCTTTCAAGGTGATCGCTAGGGACCTAACCCCTAGCCACATTCGATGGACCTCTGGAGCTGAAGCAGTTATGATTTAAAACCTAATCGCTTATGCTAGCTGTAGTATGACAATTTAAGCTATGTGCAATATGATTGATGTAATATCTCTGCAAGCACGGCTCGAGATCAAATCCCTCATTTCTCGTCTTGGACAAAGTGTGGAGGTTAAAAACCTATGATACCTAGGATGTGACGTGGTGACATGGTTAAGTTTGACCAGTGAGAGATTGGGATGAAGCTACGTGTCAAAAATCCAGAGAGCCTCTATTCATTTTATTTGTCTATAAATACTCACACTTTGTGACATTTTAAGGTGATGAAGAAATTGGTATTTTTTATCTACAAATATAAACCCCAACTTCCGATTTTCTTCTCCATTCATGTCACTCCCATAACCAATATATTAAATCATATGTTTCATTGACTTGAGCGTCAAAGCGCATATAATTGCGACCTCCTAAATAAATATTGCAATATGTAAAATCATTAAAATCTCGACTCGTGAACAAATCACTTGCTAAATTAACATTTATTTGCCTATACCAGACGCTAAGTTTAGAATGGTACAAGTTATGGACTAAGCCGGTGTATGATTTTTATTTTTTGAGAAGTGACTTTATGAAAAGAGATTTTTTTTTTATTTTTTTAAAAGAATGAATTGTTAAAAAGTGGGAAAAGTAAAAAAAAAATAAAAATGGTCCACATG
Organism: Fraxinus anomala; assembly: GCA_903798345.1. Classification (NCBI taxonomy): domain Eukaryota; kingdom Viridiplantae; phylum Streptophyta; class Magnoliopsida; order Lamiales; family Oleaceae; genus Fraxinus; species Fraxinus anomala. Next base: position 14,128 of record CAIGRN010029276.1, read on the forward strand.
AAATATTATTTTATTTTAAGAATGTAAGATTGAAAATGTATTTTAAAGAAAGTGATTTTTTAAAAAAATGTTCAAGGTCTAAATATTTTGCTTGCAATTGTGTAATGAATTGGACAAAATAATTAAATTCTATCATTTAATTATGTTTTCTCTAACTTGACATTAAAAAGCCGTAAAATATTAATTAGAAATGGTATGGATACTTTGTAATTAAAATTGAAGTGACGAAATACCAACATAATATTTAAATGTAAATTGTAAATTTTTACAATTATTTTTCACACTTTGATATTTAAATGAAGTGAGTTCACGTCTCTTACCTTAAAGGTCTTGATGATCGTTGATTCCTAATCAATGGAATGTTTGTGACTGAATCTTACTCTAGTCGAGGTGTAGAAGTTCATAACTACCACTAAGTCAAGGGAGGTGTATTCGATTGGAACTTTTAAATGTTTTGATGTACTTTTTTTAAGTGATCGTCCAAAACTTATAATTAGGATTTGATTTGAAGCGAGGCTCAAGATGCGCCTCAATTAGAAATTACAATGTTAACTAAATGACAATCAAGTTCTTATGGTATAGTGGTAAAGTGTAAATATTTTACCTATTTATTTATGAGTTTGATTTCCCAAACAATTTCTAAGTTTTTTTACTTAATATTTGGAAATTTTGCACAATTTTCTCCAACCTTTACAAGAGACTTTTCAATCACAGCCTTTAATTCTATTTATATATTTTTTTATTATTTAATGTAATTTCATAGACATTAATTTCTCACGCAAAATACAAGCTAATATTTCTAAGGGTGGCAAAACAGTATTTTTATTATTATTATTTTAGCACTTTTATGACATGAATGATCCACTAATGAGTTGGAGTGCCACATAGATCAATTGCTGTATGACTACTAATAAGTAATTTTTATCAATTTGAAGACTATATGTGACCTAAAAAAAATATTCAAACTAAGATTGAAGTTCATCAACCAAATGGAATCAAAATTGTCTAGTAACTCAATTGAGACAAATTACAATTTAGTAATTTAATTGAATTTTCGTCAAAAGTTCAGTGGCCGCAAATGAAATTTACCCCCTAAATATCTTCCCATTTGATTCATGTATATGTTTTTTAAACAAAATTTTCAGTTGTAACAAGAGTTGGAAGGCTTAATTTCATATGGGCCTATCTGTAGTCCAAAGCAACTTCAATTTTGAAGAGGATAGTTAATGGAGAAAACATATTGACTTAAACGATAAGCAATGAATTTTATTGACTATTTGGCACTGATGATAACTTACGAGTGTTTTTTTAATATTCCAAAAGGGTGGAATAACTTTGGACGTAAGAAAATCTTAAGAGGAGCATGATCAATATGTAACCAAATAAAGTTGTGCACGTGTATCTCTTCAAGCGATCTTATCTAAAATTAATTTTAAGTGTACAAGTCGAGTTCAAACGTTCTAGAAGTTTATTTTATTTTTTAGAATAGGAGAAAAATGTTTGAGCCCAATTCAATTTCAAAGAATTCGATCCTGTTAATTATTGTATTTATATTTCATTTATGCAAATTTATGTATTGAATTTGAAATGAAAATTGTATTATAGAAATTGACCTTCTTGACTAAAATAATTTGTTTAGTCCCCTAAAGTGAGAGGAGGAGAGCCTTTATTCCCACATCGAAAAGGCCAAAGTAAGAGCACCGGGGAATAAAATATTACTGTAATGTTCAAAACGTAATCCCACATCGGAAAATAATGAGTTTGGGATAGTAAAGGCGGCTCTATATAATTGTTATGTTTCATATAATTTCAATCAACCCGTCCTGTTGGGGGTGCTTAGGCGACTCGTTGATGATCGTATAGAGATGACGTGTCGTGCCGACGCCCACTTAATGAACACACCTTTTTAAGGCGAGTGAGTCTGCCCTACTTTCGGTGGATTTGCCCGTCAATTTTTGGAAGCCCGCGAATACATTCGGGGGCTCACCAGTTGAATCTCAAAAGTGAGTGAAATTTTGGGTTTCAAAAATTTAGATAGAAAAAAGGCAAATATATCAATGACAATGATTCAAATGCACTGGAGAATGAGAATACGAAGAAATCAACTGTGGCGGTGGTGCAGAGAGAGGGAGCGGTGTTGATGGTGGCGGTAGAAATTAGAATTACGCTTGAATAATATAATAACACGAGAAGCAACCTCTAAACGAACTGCTGCATAAACCAGCAAAAAGTTTTCTTGATACAACCTTCCTTTCAACAAAATATAAATCACACTCAGGGAAAAGTGTTAGCCATATACATCCTTTAAATAAGAAACCAAAAATCAACCTCTTAAATCTGCTGGTGAAGAATCAAGCAAGCATGCTCTGCAAAGTAATAAGACAATGTAATGGGACTTATTCTCAAGGTCAATGAAGTTGGTGAGCTAATAGAGAACAGGCAACACAAGCCCCTGGTGCTCATACATACATTGTTTTGAATGCCAAACTAAAGACGAAATACATCAACTTATGGTCACTCACGGCCTACTCGGTAATTGTCAATCTCTGATTGAATTGAAAGCTGCTCCATTTTGTTGGAGGGGTGCAAAGAGCCAAAGACTTCTTCCTAAAAGATTCCTGTCCACAACACAGAGATTAGTCTAGCAGCCAATTTCTCAATCTAGTTGGTCAAACAGCTGCAACAGATGCTACCCCATCTTTGATCTTTTGCTAACTCTCTTCTTAGAACCATTGCGTAGGGCTGCCCTTTATTGCCCGTAGCATTAGCTGCAGTTGCATCCTGACCTTACGTCACTGAAACAAACACCAACCCATCTTGATTGCCAACATCTTCCTTCTCAATGGCCTCGAAAGCATCTGCAAGTTAGTCAGCATGTACCTTGCCAAAGATAATCTCCTAGTGCTTCAAGTGATACGGGACTTGTAATCCCCGTCTTTAGTTGCAGACGGTCCTTTCTAAAAGTAGAATTCTTATTAGTTACATAAAAATTGTACATATCACACAACAATTATCAAACTAATACAAGTACTAAAAATGCATCACCTTCAAAAATGCCTCCAGTTGCCAGCCCATCAACAGTGATAATGTTGTTAGAGTCACTCCATTCAAACCCTTCAAGTAGACTTTTTCTCCCTTCATTCCATTTCTTACTTTCTAAGTTTTTTTGTCTATGAAAATAATCAATGCCATATTAGCACAAAACCCCAAACAACAACTGTGAACTTTATTGTAACATTTTCATTAACAACTCATAGTAGTAATCTTATCACAATAGTCATGTACAGCCAATATTTTTATTTTCCAAGGAGAAGATTAACGAATCCCCACATGGGAAGGCCAAATCTCAGTATAACATACTATTTGGCTAAGCTTAAAAAGTGTACTTACAAGTAAATATGTATTGAAATAAATCATCTTTTTTATCATGCAAATTTTAAAATACATCGGTTCTTTTTTCTGAAAGTAGGTAAGATTTACTTTCAAAAAAATTAACTTTTTGTTCTTCAAAGTTTCAATTATCCAAACATGATTGGAGACAAAAAGTTACTTAAAAGTAAATTTACTTGTTTTTAAATTTAGCCAAACATACTCTTGTCTTCTTAATAAGAGTATAAAAAACTGATATGGAACTTACAAAACCCGAAAAGAAATAATGGTAAATATAATTATCCTCTAAGGACAAGTTAAAAGTTAAAACAATCGAATTGTACAAAAGACAACCCTTAAAAGGGCAGTGAGGACCATAGCTAAGAATTAGAAGTACATATCATAATAAGCATCTAAAGTCAGGTTCATGGTTTCTCTTAAGCTACTTGTGTGCGGAAACTTCACATGGGAAAAGAAAAACACTGCATTGCCATTGTGTTATACAGGATCTACCCAGAATTGTTCTTTAACCTGATAGGATTTTGCAATTGGCTACTGGTAAATGTAGTGGCAACACTAGTACAGCCAATCAATGTATTAAAATATTAGTTTAATATCATCATCTAAGGAAAGAAAATTCTTAACAAAGAAAAACACAACCAGCTGGGCATGAACACAAATTTAGCAAAGACAATCCAACAAGGGACGACCAAAGTCACCTTTGCCAAAGACACGGTCTGCAGTTACTCTGGGCAAATCAACAACTGAGGAAAGAGTGGTGACAGAGATGAGCTTAAAGGCCATATGAGGGGGAGGGGAGTTGTTATGAGTAGCTAGAGATTTTGTTCTGAGTTGTTTTGTGAATCGTATTTAATTAAATCTTCTGACTTCTTGAATTCTGTTACCATCTGAGACATCCATTCCTCATTCACTTTTTATTCTCACTGTGGGTAGTTTTAAGCAACTACCTTCACCCCCTCCATGGCATAAATTCAAACCTTCCCGTTGTCTGTTCTTGTCTGCAACAATCACAAAAGTTCAATTCCTTGCTACAAAATTAAAGCAATAACATTTCTTATGTCACGAGCACATTAGTACTATTCAAATGGATTGATTCTGGAAGATACTATAAAGAGATGAAAAATTAACATTGACTAGTAAAGAAATGCAGTGGGAAAAATAAATGGATAGATTGTGTGTGATTTATCCCAAAAAAATAAAAGTACAGGATTTGGACTCACTTGCACGTGCTCGTGCTCTTGCGCACATATATACAAAGAAGGGAGATAGGGAGGGAAGAGAAAGTTAAGCCAATGTTCGGCTCATGTGGATAAATTGTTTATAAACACCAAGACACTTTTTATTCACACATTTCAAGGAGGCCAAACAAATTCAAATTCTTCACAATGAGGCCAAACAAATTCAAATTCTAAAGAACATATAACTCATGTTTTGCCTTCAATTCCACTTGTACTATTACTAAAACTCTTGTATCATAACTAACTTTTATCATAACTATGATGAAGCTTATGATATTGATTTATGTACAGAGATCATAATATTAAACTTCTATACGAGATATCTACAGTGACCTCATGTGCAAAGGGGCAAACATACAAGATCTTTGGCATTAACCGTTTTTCTTTTCAAATTACAAGGTAATTGCTAACTATTACCTCTGTCCACTAGGAACAACCAGCTTATATTTAAATTATGCAAATGAGTAAATTTACACTTTAGATTGTCGTGCTATTTAAGGATAATCAGCATTGCATAATATTTTCTGAGTAATTGGCTTAGACTTCCTTTACACATTCTATCCTGACAGAGAATGAAGTTTTCCTGCCAACTCTCTTGTTTGTCAAGTAGAAAACAAGAAAAATCATTACCTAGTAACCTCTGTATGTAAAAAGAAATTTAGTAGAAGAAAGCATTTGAAGGGGGTAAAAAAAAGTAAATAGTAATCATTTATCTTCCTTTTTGTTTGTGAGGGGACATAAACATGCAGCTTATATAAGGGTGCTGCAAATCTATGGAACAAAAGCTCAAAATCCATAACAAGTTATGCTAGGAAAAAAAGAAGACTATATTTCTATTCATGTGGAATTCTGGTTGTATAAACTGAAAATAATCTGTTTAGTTACCAAATAAAGAGATTAGGACAGTAGCATCTCAATCTCCAAGATTTTTCTGTTTTCCGTATCAGTTAGTTTTTCTGTTTTAGTCTTCCTTGATTCAAGGAGTTTGGTTAACCTAGTTGATGGTTTCCTCTCCTATTTATGATTGTAATTTCGGCCTATTCTAATTAATCAAATGAGAAGAATTTTCTCTCATATTATTCTTTGTGGTATCAGAGCACTCTCTGAGCTTTAAAAAATTCCAGTTCTGATGATGGTCAAGTACGGAATGGCCACAAACAAGACCAGCACTTCGACGCCTCTTCCGGCCAAACTCAAGCCTCTCACAACGGCAATGGTGGATCTGGAAATCTTGCACTCCCAATAACTGGGCATAAACTAAATGGACACAGTTACCTTCAATAGGCTCAATCTCAATCGATGATGATGTTCGTATCAGAAAAAGGAAAAGATGACTACCTCAACGGCGCTGTAAAACCTCCTGAGAAGGAAGACCCACTTCTCGAACATGGAGATTGGAGAACATGATGATACCGTGGTTAATTAATATCTGATTTTTGTATAAATAAACTTTAGATCGGATTTTTGAAATTGGATCTTGAAAGATATGATTGGGTGTAATTTCAACTGCGATATATTTGAACATGTAACTACACTCCATAAACTCATTGATTAATTACATTTATCATAATGCAGGTTAAAAATGACAAGCTTTGATGATTCGAGTAGAAGGTACTATCCGATATTACTGTGCATAGTTCCATCAAAAATTTAACAAGAAACGGATTATTAGGAAATAGTCATGACTTCTTTAGCACTTTATCCAGAGCCTAAATACTCTTGACAGAATCAGTATTTACAATTAGTCAGAAATGTCATGTAGCCCACCAGATATTCAAACTCGAGTGAACTACAACTTATTTCCCTCAGCTTCAGTGCAACAACCCAAAAAGGTAATAGCAAATGCAAAATGAATTACACTCTTTCATGAATAATGATTGTAGGAGAGAGAGAAAAATGACATAGATGAACGTTAAACTATTTGAAGATCTAAATGAACATTATCATTTCCTAAATTAAAAGTCAAATAAACTAATTATTTCCTAATTTTGATAACATATTCAATTTACATACCCAAAAAAAAAAAACCCAATTCAGGTGACAAATTAAACACAGAAATTTCCAAGCCCTATGACAATTCATAATTGGGTCGTCAATTTGGACAAAGAAACAATTAGTGTAATAGCGTTGAGGGTTGTTGGCGAACCTTATGGAAGACTTCAAATTCCATAGCAATTCGCCATCGGAAACGACTTTGGCGCGTTAAATTTCAGTTTGGAGAAAAGTAGCGTATGGTGAGGAATAACAAAAGTTAACATCAATTGGTTCGTCAACTATGTGTCTGGCTGAATTTTCTATTAAAAATTACACTATTAATTAGAAAATTCTAAGTGTTTTTTTTAATTTCACAAACAGTTTTAACTGTTAAACATGCAACAGCATTTACCAGATTTTAATTATAATTGTACGAAGCTTCCAATAAAATTAAAAAGATACAAAAGACTGATTGGCCTAGCTTGAGTAATATTAGCCCCCACATAATCATTATTTGAATTATTTTTTTAATAAATTTATTTTTAACCACAAATTCATACGTGGATTTTTTTTCTACATATACAATTTTAACCACGCATTCACACAATAAAATATTTTGCACATAAATTCAAAAAAAAAATCTACTTTTTAACCACATATTCTTCCAAAAATTACTATTCAAAACATTGTTTTTTTCAAATAATGATTGTCAAATGAGGACTTACTAGTTAGTGTGTTTGCAAGTCGGTCTAATCCGTAGACTCGAAAGAAGGTTTGGATCACGATCTGATCATTTTTTCACATTGATTAGTTCTGCTCCCATAGATTTAGGTCAACCAACCCATATAAATATTTGTGGGTCTATTATTTTTAAAAGTGAGATTTTGAGTGTCCAATATATTTGAATATATAAAGGTCTTCATATAACAAAAATCATGAATTTGGATGTTAAACTCGCATAATAATTTCACGTCAAATTATGTCACCGAAAGTCACATGAGAATCTAATGATTTTCATCATATAAAATATTCAAATTCATAAATTTAAATAAATTATAGATCGAGAACATCAGTATTGAAGGTTAATTAATCAAGACTACCCAATATCACAAAGCTGAGTATCCAGTTTTTTTAACACTAGTGAATGCACGTGCATTGCTGGTTGATGTAGTGTAATTAATAATATTGGATTTTGGTTTTGCGGAATTTTAGTGAAAAATAAAACCTATTTTGAATGAAAATTACATTGAATTATATAAATTTTAGACATAATTGTTTCATGCTATACTTGGATACATGAGTTTTAACATGTTTATCTTCGTTAGTTAATAAAAAAATCTCTTACATTATAACTCTCTGCATTTCACTTTATTTAATGTTCAAAATTTTTGTGCTTTTCAACACTTATTTATACTCTTCATTCATTCATGGTTGACTGTCAAATAATCTAACATCAAATACATTGTATCTCATCTTATTTCTACATTTAACACAAATCACACAACTTAAATAAACATCTGAAAAGAAAAAGATTTATGACAGTGAAAATAGATTATGCTGGAGAATAACGTTTATTAGTGTTTTTTACCACAGCTTTAAACATTCAGGAGTTAAAAAAAAAAAAAAATAATAATAATAATAATAATAATATTGTTATTATTATTATTAATAATAATAATTGTAACACTGTCTCTAACCACCAAGGAAAAAAATTACGAAAAACAAGATGGTAAAAGTTGTGTTTCGAAAACCAGATAAGATCTAGAGGTGGAAATTCAGCATTTGATTTTATATTTGAAGTACGTTCATTTGACAACATATGATATACCTACATAAATGCACAAACACACGTGTAAATTGTTTCTATAACGATGCATCTTTATCTTTTTTTTTTTTTTTTTTGGGGCAAAGAACACAATTCAAGCTACATTATTTGAGAACATCTCACAACTTCTCAAGACACCTTTTTACCACAAAAAGCATACCTCATTTTACCAGTTAAAGAAATAGATAAAAATTATAGAGCTCAAGTTGGAAACACATGATGGACAATCAATGCAAAAACCAACATTGTTGAAATTAAACGCCCATTTGACCCCATTATTCAACATTATAATGAGATGAATAGTAATTATTTGGAGAATGTGTAGTTAAAAAAGAAGAAAAAATTCTTGAATTTACGTGTAATATTATTTTATTGAATAATGTGTAGTTGATAAGAACGGAGAGAAAAAATGAATTATAATTTAATGATGAATAATAAGCACCAAACGGAGGCTAATGAACAAAAGGAAAACTTACCCAACATACTTCCAAACAGCTCGGCGGCCATGGCTCACTCCAACACTACTCGACTTAGATGGCCAATGGTTTATGAACAGTAACCAAAACCCACTCTCATATTTAGTAATAAGATAAGAAACCAGTAGTACTCAATTGTAGTATAAAAATATATTAAATTCTTGTTTGGAAAGTATATGAACCATTTAAATCATAAATATACAAAATATGAATAAGGTATTAGTAGATAGTATTTATAAATTCTTTAAAATATTTAAATAAAAAGTGACATGAATCTATATCTATAATATATTAAATATCACGTCAAGTGAGAGTTATTTTTTTGACGATTATAACCGTACTACAATTCAATTATTTCAGTATTTTACTTTTTCGTTTTTCAATATTTATTTAATTTACAACTGTAATAAATATTATAATTAATTCTCAATTAAGTAACATTCACATTCAAGTACGCATTTTACTATTTACGTGAATGTATAATAATTAATATTTATTTTCAGGAACTTACATTTTTCTCATATTCGATCAAAATGTTAAATGGAGAGTAAAAAAAAAAAAGGTGCAATGCACGTTCAACTCTGACTGATGTTACACGTTCAACTCTGACTGATATTTATAAACATGACCGAAATATATGCTTAATTTCAATGTTACCACAAAAAATAAATATAAATAAATAAATAAATAAATAAATGCTCCTTCAGTCTCTCGTAAAGTAGACTTGCTTTCCTTTTTCTTTTCAAATTATAATTCATTTTTTCTTATTGAAAGTATAGTTGATTTTTTAGTTTTCTAATATACACTATTTATTGTGCCTTGTTATCAATAAATATAAATTATTTTATTCAAATAATTATTTAATGTAGATGTGTACTAGATAAAAATGTAAAAATATATATATTTCCAACTAGAGTAATGATACATACAATAATTATTTATAGATTGATGTACATTGATGACGAGTCATTATATTAAAATTTAATTGATTTTTTTTACCTCTTTTTTTTTAAATATTACTCTCTTTCAAACTACTTTTTCTCTCTGTATATCTATTTGTAAATAATTATCTACATAGTATTATTCTCCTTTTAGCTATATTAATCACAATTTTTTTATGTGAAATGAAAAAAATTTATTTTTATAGATAAAGCGTAAAGAGAGAGAAAAAAAATTATTGAATAATGTTATTTACGGAGAATTAAATGACTCATTAATTGTAGTTATCTCATAAAAATTATACAAAAAAAAATTTTTTTTTATCAATCACACATTTTTTAATGAAATAATATAATACATAATCTTAATTTTTTTAACACGCATTTTTAAAAGAATACTATTTCAATAATTAAAATTTCAAATAATGAGGGTCACGAAAGTCTAACGTTATATTAACACCCAGTATACTAAAGTCATATTTGAGTCACATTAAAATTTTCATCATTATTCTTCTACTTATTTTTAATCATATATTTTTAATAAAATAATATTTTCATCACATCAATAACTTTTTTTAATCATATATTCTCTATTAATTTACTATTTAAAAATACATTCTTTCAAGATATGGTGGTTCAAACTCACCCAAATAGTATTATTACTCATAATTATTTCGTGGACAGAAAACCAGACTCCGCGTCGCAACTGTTCCGAACGCGCTCCTAGATAGTACCGTCCACATCATTCCTCTGCCCAACAACGTGCGCCCCATACTTTGCTTTCTCTCTCCGTCACAAAGGACAAAAGTGTCCTCCACGCACATCCCAGACGCGTAAGATAAAACACACCCAAAATTTCAATCAGACAGGTAACAATGTGACATCAAAGCTGGGCCCCACCTGACACAAAAACACTTCTGCACTGAATGTCTCGTTTTTAGAGAATTTCTCGTTCTTCTCGTAAAAAAGCCGGACTTCAATTTAAATTTCGCGATATGCTGATTTGAATCCTCAAATTTCCGTCGAAGAGAAACGTGAAAAAGACGTAACCACTGGCCCACGTTCTAAGCTAATGACGCAGGTATTCACATTTATTATTTATTTATTGCATTACGTGACTCTCTGTTAATAGATAACAACTTTTTTAAATTTAGTTCTTGTTTGGTTTCATTATTTTAAAAATATACTTTTTTATCTTTTATTTTTTTAATATATAGATGATGAATGAATTCAAATCATATATGAATAACTTATGGAGTAGACTATTGAAATATGTACTTATTAATGGAACAAGAGAGATGCTATGTTTACAGAAAAAATACATACAGACCGCCTACAAAATACACACAATAAGTGGGGTCCATTTTTGGGACAATATTTAATTCACATGGAACTCACACCAATGTGAGTATCTGTAATTTTTTTGTACAAAATTTTTCTGTTCAATAAAGTATAGTAGAGGGTGAGTTTGACTCTTATTTTTAGAGAGTTTTGATGAAGTTCTTAAGCATGACGGATTGGATAGAATTTTAAAAAAGAAATGCCTGTTTGAGGTTATCACATATTATGTATAATTTTATACATTTTAACATAAAGTATCATTAAACTCGCTTGAATTAATTTAAATTCAAGATCAATTTTTATGAGAAAAAATCGACTTAATCGGAAATCAAATATGTTTTAGGTTAAAAGTCGTTTATAAATAAGCTAAAACAAACTCAACGAGCCAATTCAGTTGGGAATAAGATGAATAGTCACAAGTTAATTGAGAGTACTCTTATTTTTCTTTTCTAATAATAAATTGTTTTTATTAATAAGTGATTCATTCACGACATATATCGTACTATTTGTTACGAGTATCATTTATATCATGAGATAGAAATCCAAAAACTCATTTGTTCATTAACTCGACAAAGATAAATGATTAAATTTAGTCCATGTTTGATTCTCTTTACTTTACTTTAATTTATTTCTCATACATATTTTCAACAACATATTCACATAATAAAATATTTGACACGTAAAGTCAAAATTTTTCCTTAATTTTCAACTACGCATTCTTCAAAAAAATACTATTCAAAACTATGTTAATTAAATTTTCAACTACGCATTCTTATTTTAATAGTTTACAACTTTTTAGTTTTTCTTCACTAAAATTCAAATTCATTTTTGGACTTATTTTTTAATTTTCTTTAGTCGATACAATCGGTCCAATCCAATTGTGACAACATTGTTTCTTAATGGACTACTTAGACAAGTAAAACACGAACAATGGAAGTGTTTCTCACGTGCAAGCTACCAAAAAAGGGATCCAAGATTAGGTCAAATGTCAAAATTGGCTAACAATACATTTGATTGATAAGTTTTAAGGTGTATTATAAATCATGATTTGTACATCAATTGTTTGTGGGACAAGTTTTTGTCTCCTTTTATAATTTCGATTTGTTTTTTGCTTATTCTTATAAATTATATACATGACAATGTTTCTTTTATGACAAACAAATAATTAGTGGATAAGTTATTAGTTGACAATAAAAAATGATTTTTTTTTTTTACTAAAATAGAAAGTGAATTTCTATCTTCTTCCAAATTTAAATTTTCTCTTCTTGATGAGATATAAATTTGAAATTTCTATCCAAATTGAAGAATAGTTTTCATATTTTTGGATCTAAGAATAATGACTCATAATAAATTTCTTGTTCATATTATATTGTAGAGTTTTGGAAAAGAAATGTTATTTAACATCGTTGGTGCTAGAGCACCAATTTAAGTGGCGTTGATGTGACATTAAATGAGAGGTACAATTAAATTAATCACTTAATTCTTCCTTTCATTTATCTTATCATATAACACCACATAATTTGGCGTTTTAGTACCAATGATGCTAGATATCATTAGTCTTTGAAAAATGACAAAATTCAACATTTTTCAACCGTCTCAAGATTGGTTTCTATTTCAATTAAGAATAAACGTTGCATGTTATAGCGGAATACGAGATTATTTTTCAATTAATACTATTATGTTGGACTAGATAAGTAGCTTATAATTCAAAAATCCATTACTTCTGCTTTCAACAATTAATAATTCCCTATTCTTTTTGTATTCCTATCTTGCTATATTATTATATATCTTTTCACTTTTTACATGTTGATGCTATGAAATATAAATAGCGTACTATGATGGTTAATCAAGCAAAGGCAATAGCCCGACAAGCGTTATGTTAGCTCGGCTGTCACTATAATAGACTGACTAGCGCTATGGTAGCTTGACTGATAATATGGTAGATCGACTACTGCTATGCTAGCCCGGCTATCGTTATAGTAGACTAACTATCGCTATGCTAGCTCTCAACTACCGGTATGTTAGCCCGACTGTCGCTACCGTAGACCGACTACCGCTAGGCTAGCTTGACTGTCACTATGGTAGGGCAATTATTGCTATGATGATCGACTTCCGCTTGCTAGTTTGATTGCCACTATGGTAGATCGACTACCGCTATATTAGCTTGACTGTCATTGTAGGCTACAGCTATGCTAGCCTGACTATCGCTATGGTAGCTATGTTAGCCCGACTACCACTACTCTAGTTTTAATTACCACTATGCTAGACCGACTACCACAATGATCGGTCAACTGCCATGATTCCCAATTGCCTGACCATCCTTTTAATTGATTGATAATCACCCGATTATCACTAATACCAATCAACCATTTAGTGGGTGGAATTTGACCACTTAGTACATGGGTGAGAATCACCTATGAGTGGACGTGTTGCATCGAACACGTGGACAATAATCGCTTAACAATTACATGGCACTAAACATCTATAAATACTCCAAATGCATTATTATTTCTATATATTATGTGAAATCAAAAGAGAGTGGATCCGTTGACTAAATGTTTGATAAGAGAGAGTAGAAAGCTCATCGAAGGAGATGAGTTAAAACCAATAAAGTAACCATGAGTTTTAATGGTAGTAACTCATTCTAGTTGATTGGAGATCCCAAGATTTAGGTTCAATGAGACAACTATGGAAAACTTAGTAAACTCTGAAAAGATTTAGTAGACCCACATATTCTTACGTTGAGATAGTGCCTAACTTCTGCAAGTACAAGGTTAAGTTATGCTTTTAGTAATCTTTGTATCTTGATTCGCTCAAGTGAAATATAGTAAAATATTCTTTATGGAGATCATCTATGTGGCTGAGAAGAGATCGCTTTTATGGGAATTATGTAACAAAGAATTCTTTTAAACTACTTATGAACCAGACCAAAATGGACACAAACATGAAAATTGAACACGTTCAAAGGAAGCCTTGTGATTTCTATTGTCTAGGTTTATACGAACTATTGAAAATTCAAAGCATCTTGCTACTTACTGACCACGCAAATTTGATAGATTTTTACTAAGGAAAGTTTAAGGTCTCTAACTATTTATCCCGATGTAGTCTTTTTTTATTTGTACTTGATATTTGTATATGTTGCATTGTATTTTGAAAAAGTCGATATATATTTGATTCATGTCATTGTTGGAAAATAGTTTTTAGTGCCTACTTCAAACTCAAATTTAAGTGGAACTTGAACTCCGAAATTCGGAACCGAGCACATTCATACTCTACTCCACGATATGACTAACATGATATATTTATTTGTTGAAATCATTAAATTGGAATAAAATATTTGAATGCAAAGTTACCCACTTGAAACTTAAAATGTTGAAGAATTTGATTGGATTTATGAATATTTGTCCCATATAGGAAATATAGTGAAAAAGTATATGGTTTATAAGGTGAAAGTTTGGTATTTAGGTTTAGACCCTAAAGTAGGGATGTCAATTTTCCCCGCTCCGCCCCCGCCCCGCTCCGCTCCGCTTTGCCCTGCCCCGACGGGGTGGGGGGGGGGGATGGACGGGGATGCCCCGCCTCGAACCCGCCTCGTGCAAAAGAAAAAAAGTTACCCACTTGAAACTTAAAATGTTGAAGAATTTGATTGGATTTATGAATATTTGTCCCATATAGGAAATATAGTGAAAAAGTATATGGTTTATAAGGTGAAAGTTTGGTATTTAGGTTTAGACCCTAAAGGACACCCAAATTTGTGGAAAGGGAGATGACCTAGATACCATTTGGTATTGGTCCTTGTCATGCATATTTCTTTTTTGGAGAAAACGAGTCAAATTGTAATTAATCAAATTCTTTGATTACTGAATGAAATTATCTTCAACGGTCTACCATTCGAGCCGATGGCTATTTTCGCAGAATTCTTATGATATTATCGACGTCTGTGACCTATCTTCGACATCTATGATCGAATGTAACATACATCTATATTCTTATGAAAGGCAGTTTGAGCAGTCCACTATTCTAAAGAGCATGTAGGTTGCCTTTTCATATGGAAGGTTGTTGTGTAGGTTGTTTGAATGACCACAACAACGCTATAAATAGCTTGCCTTCTGGGAACAAGTTACAACATTCAAATGAAAAATTTGTGCGCCACCTGCACAACTTTAAGTATATACAACTTGCATGAAGAGAGAGTGATAATTAAATACCATGAAAGCATATAATATGCATTGATTATATATATTTTTAAAGTGTTTATGTCCCAAGTTGATTGGACCTAGGGCATAACACTTACAGCCAATGCATATCTCAATTTAATGCAAAAGGGAAATTTTTTAGTTCATCATGTTGAAATTTGTTGTTCATTTCCAATTAGGAAATCTTGTAATTTGTTTAAATAAATATTGACTTATAAATGTCCAACTTGTTTAAATAATTGTTGACTTGTTATGTTCTATTTAAGAAGTGTGAGCAACAATTCTTTTGATTATCAATCTATATATAAAAAGTTCTACGTGTAGTTTCCCATATCATTTGCAACGAATTATACTCATAAAACTTTCACATGTTTACGGATTAAAAATTAAAAACAACTAATATATGCTTCGCACGTCCTTCAACTAGTATCACTAACAAATTTCTGAATTTTATTTCAAGATTATCCCAACCTTGTATCACAAATTATGGCTGGAGTGAATCTATTCTAAATTAAATCATTTACATCTTCATTTGTATCACTTACCTATATATACTAAATATAATTTGTGGTACCCATGTAATTTTGGGGTTGAATGTGCGCCACCTGCACAACTTTAAGTATATACAACTTGCACGAAGAGAATCACTATTAATTTATGGTACTTTCGTAACATTATAATTCATGTCAAATTACCATAATTATACATAGATTACCAATAAATAGACTTATTGTTACAATTGCAGTTTAGTTTAGTAAGGTTAGGTCCACCCTAATTGTCTCTTATCATCATTTAAGAATTATTCTACTTGTACAGAAAAATTCCCTTGTATAAGTTATGGGTGTAGCGCTGGCACCACTACGTTGGCTGCCGCGCTGCACCTATAATATGTAAAGTCTATACATATAGCATGGTTGATCATTTAATATTTTAGACTATCACTTGGACCTCATTTACCTTTGAAGACTAAAAATAAGTCGCCAAAAATAATCAATAAGCCAATAAACAAATCATTTAGCCCCTGTTTGGGCCCCATTTTGGGATGTTGAAAATTTTTGGAATAGTGATTGATGAGAGAATATGTGGTAGAAAAGTAATGAAAAATTTTAGATTTGTGTTTAAAATTATTTTATTTGATGAATGTGTGGTTGAAATGAAGAGAGAAAAAAATTAATGTAATGTAATGGTAAAAATGTGGGCCAAACGGGGGCTTAGTGTGAGTTAAGATAGTAACTCTATCGATCACTTTCGAGTAACGATTTCAAATTTGTTTATGAATTTGTTAAATATTTCACGATATGCATAATGAGTAGAAGGTGGATGTAACCGCGATATAGTTATAATTATTATTCATTATCTTTACTTTATACTTCACGACTCTAGATAGGGTTCACTTATATTATTGTTATTTATTGATATTGCTATTATTTATATTTATATTTTAGGCAAGGCTTCTTAGCCCTTTTCCCAGTATTATTTTCTATCATTATTAATAAAATTGATACTTTATATTTGCAATTTATCAATGAAACAAAAATAGGGTACAATTTGAGTACCCATTGAGTATTTAACTTGTTTCTAAGTGAACCTTTTAAATAAGGAATTTTATATACGAACTTAGATGAAATTCTGCACACTCAAAATTTTAAATTCGACGTGAAACTACTCGTATTTGAGCTCTATTTTATACATAAATTCAAAATTTTTTCTTGCTTTTTAACCACACTTTTTCAAAAAAATTACCATTACAAAACTCATTTCAATCAAAAAAATGGGGCTCAAACAAGCAGTAAATTTGTTAGACTCGATAAATCGACATGCATAAGGATTCATCCTCAACAAAATTCTAAAAGCACATTTAAACTCTAATTATTATATACAATACAAAAAAAATATTATCACTTAGCACCTAGTAGAGACCTTCCCCTTCGATCACTTACTTAGCCCTTGTTTGGACTCCATTAAATCATAAATATATTTTTTCTAAACACATTTTTAACTACACATTTTTTAATAAAATAATATTACACGTAAACTCAATATTTTTTCTTACTTTTTAACCACACATTCTCCAAGTAATTACTATTACATAATTTTTTTTTTTGCAAAATCTCATTAAAATGGAGGCCAAACAAGAGCTTAATTGGGTTTATCTTTAGATTAGAAAGCTCCTTACTATTTTAATTTCTAATTCCTCTTTGAATTACTCTTATTTAGAGTTGTTTGAGTTCTTTTGGCAAAAAATTTCCTCCCAGAGTGTCATGTTGATTTGACCAACCCCTTGATTGGTTTGTTTACTTTTTTTTACTTATCGATGGCAATCATGCTACATGAACATCGACGTCGACATAAAATTAAGCATAATACTACATTATATTCTATTATTGAACATTTTAAAACACGACTAGTCAGTTTTTTTATCTAATCATTTACTATCACATACAATTATGACAAATTTTTCGTCAAATTCATCCGACAAAGTAGCTTTATCCAACAAAAAAAGCATAGCCAGAATTGAGGTTAGAATATAGGTTTATATCTTTGTGGTTTATTTTCTATATTTTAGATGAAAAGACTGCAAAATCTTGATTTAAACTTTATATTATGGTATTATCCAGAAGGAGAGGGACACGAGCAAGGTATAATTACAGATATACATAGGGGTGGATCCAACACTCGGTGAGTCAGCGCGGTCGCTCGTGCTAGATCGTCGATTAAAAGATTAATTAATGTGTGTGTATGTGTATGTGTTTGTGTTATTGTACAATATTTATTGAAATGGCGTGTGGATCATATGGAAGAGTGTTTGCCTTTTCATGTGAGATACAGATACTTAAGGTTTGATTCCCTCCAACACCGTTCATCCTTTCAATTTTTAAACACGATAAATAATAAATAAATATTAACTAATGATTGTACCAATATTTAATAAAAACGAGTGTAGCTCATATTGTAGAGTGGCCGTTTTGATGGTGAGGGGTATGAGGTTCAATTCTATGCACTTTCACATATTTATTTATTTTTTAATACATTAAATAATAACTAACAATTATATATTATTAGTTTTTGTTTTTAAAATTTAAAGAAATTTTTTAAATAGCTGAGTTTAAATTACTTCATGATATATATACTTTTATTGTTAGGTTTAATTAATTTATTTTATAAAATTCAAATTTGGACAATCTAACTGCTACTTTTTATACTTTTAAGAATTTAGAAAACACTTTTTCTTTTGGGGTAAACAATAGTTCTAGTTCTAAAAATCACTGTTTTCAAAATTTTGTATAACCTTCTCCTAGACTCGAAACTTGTCTTTACCGTTTAATCATGATTTACATATAGATTGTTTCATTTAAATTTGTAAAAAACTTGAAACTTAATCATACACACGTGATTGAAAAATACATTTTTTTCTTATTATTTTAAGTTGTATTAGATTATATTTTCCAAATGTATATGACTTTTCCATTTTAGTGTATTTATATATTAATTGAATTTTTTAAAATATTATTTAATTAAATATTAATAAATAATCTTACTATTACAATCGTCAATGACCGCGTTAACTGACTTAATATCTTGACTCTGTCATTGGATATACATGATGAAGATGAGGAAGATATACATACACGAGGAAAGGGACATTAGGAGGATATACTTACATATATGGATATACATACATATACACGAGGAAGATGACCAAGTTTGTGCCTTTCAAAAAATCATTAGTGAACATGATGGAAAAAATTGAGGAGTAAAGTAGGATGATGAGTACACCATAATATTGTATTTTTTCATTTTTAGTTTTTATTAGATTATGAGTATAATTATAAATTTAGTGTGGTATATTTATTGAAAATATATTTTAATTGTGGCGTCGTAATTAAATTTTGTGGTGGTAATATAATTATCACAATTTTATTCACACATTTTGAATGATCTATTTATTCAACACTCATTTATATAATTTAAATTAAATTGTTCATAAATACTTTCTTTTTGTTTCTTGCTACTAGTATATAAAACATTATTTGTGTTGTTTAGCTGGTTGGATACCTATCGACAATCAAAGTGCATTTTGAAAATTTTAATTTTCAATCAGGGACGTGATTTTACTAAAAATCCCAACCAAACATAAGGAGATTGAAACATAATTAGACAATACTAAAATAAAAGACATTAAGTCTTAACTAATTATAAAAACTCAATTTTTTTCAAACTCATTTTAAATAACACATTTTTCAATGAAATAGTTTTACTAGAAAATTTATACTTTTTAATCACACAATTTTCAAAAGTCACTATTATGAAACGTATTTTTTCAAAAAAAATGTGGTTCAAACCAGTGTTCTAAAAAGTGCAAAGTGTGTCTGTACGTGGAGGCCAAGTTTTGAGTTGGCGAGACCAAGATGTAAAAAAAGCGTTTCTTATTTTAATATTATTTTTAATTTTTAATCAATATAAAGATTATTTAATAATTAAAATAATATCTACAAAATATCTAAAATTATAAAATA
>CAIGRN010029279.1:0-29724 GCA_903798345.1 Fraxinus anomala
CCGCCATGTCAGCACCCAACAAACAAATTTTTTGACGGTGATGGATGGAAAGGTAAATGACAAAGTTGAGTGACTACCGTGAAGTACAATGAAGTTCGATGAGCAGCCCGCAACCATTATATAAGTTCAATGACTTTTGAAACAATTCACTCAAAATATATGTATGTCATAAGAATAATAAATTTTAAATATTGAGTTTAGTTCTTGGTTTGATTTTTGGTTCTAAAACTAGAGCAGAACCAGAACTAAATGGTTCTCAATTTTAAGAATCAGAACTATTAATTTTTATTTATTTTTTATATAATTGAATTGAACCGCTCGATTTAAATTTTTTGGTTATTTTGTCCACCTCTATGTGCCATCATTTGATTTTGTCACAAATTGAATTTCTAATAATTTTTGATAAAAAAATGTAAATTTAATCAAATGTGTAATGAAATTAATTGTTGACTTCAAGTGCCCGTTTGACAATCGTTTTAGTAGAAAAAAGAGTTTAGATTAGTGATTTTTTAGAAAATGTGTGGTTAAAAGGTAATGAAAAGTTTTTTGTATACATGTAGAATATTTTGTCGTGTGAATGCGTATGGTTGAAAATGCTTTTGTATCAAACCAACAAATAAAGTAAAGAGTGTCAAACATGTATTAAACCCTGTTTAAGGCACATTAAAATTTTCATTATCATTTTTCTACTCATTTTCAACCACACATTTTTCAATAAAATAATATTTTTCATCACATTAATAACTTTTCATTCATTTTCAACCACATATTCTCTATCAATATATTATTCCAAAGTAAATTTTTTCAAAATAACGTGTCTCAAACACACTCTAAAATAGTTTTTTATTAACTTATTTTAGCACATGTTTGTCTTCTATTAAAAAGAATCGTTTGGGAAAAATGAGGGCTCACTAGTTTGTGTGTTAGTTTTTAATTTTGAGTTCATTTTTTGTTTTACTGTTTTAAGATTGCGGAAAATGTGTTTGATTTTGTCATTTTGAAAAATTATGTCTCAAAATTGGAAACTGCAAAACATGTTTGGTTTAAAATTTTAATAAAAATATTTTATGACATTTTTTATAAAATTTAATTATTCAGTAAAAAAACAATTTTACGTTAATATATTACCAAGTAACATACGTATTTTAAAATTGATAAATCTTATAATAATTTTTTTTGCTACAAAAGTAAAATAAATAATAAATAATAAATCAAGTTCAAAATATATGAAATAAAAATTTTAAAAAATAATGTGAACTGAAAATATCTTTACTTGTATTTATTTATAAACAATTAATTTTATATAAATAATTATTAAGAGCGTGAATTATTTTTATTTTACATTTTTTATATTTTTGATTTGTTTTTGTGAATTTTTTTTCCTTTTTCCTTTTAATCATTTATCAATTTTATTTTCCTTCGTAAAAAAAATTATTTGTCATATATATTTTTAAAATTTTATTTAAATAAATTTTTTGAATGCTTGTTTTTCCACGTCTCGAGTGTTTTCAAAATTTTCACTGAAAACGCTCACAATATCAAAATACCCTAAAACTTTTAGGATGTGTTTGAGCCACATTATTTTGAAAGAATATATTTTGAAATAGTAGATTAAGGCTTCATTTGATGCACATTATTATAGAATTAGAATGAAAAATATAGTCGTTATTGAGCCACACACAAGAGATAGAAATTCAAATGGCTTGATGTGATGGATAACGATTATATTTTTTATTTTTATTAAAGAAAAATGAGGGCCTGTCTGGTGAAAATTTTCTAAACCAAAAAATCAATTTGTGTACCTTTTTTTCCACACATTGGGCCCCACCATGAGACAACATAGTCAAACATTTCGGTTAAATAGTGCATACAACGGTCTGAATTATGCTTAACCAGACACAACTTGAGAAACAAAAAGGGGCTAATGGAGAATATGTGGTTGAAAAAAAAGGAAAAGTTATTGATGTAATAGAAAATATTATTTTATTAAAAAATATGTGGTTAAAAATGAGTAGAAAAATGAGAATGAAAAAATAATGTAGATCATACATGGGTTAGTTTTATGTCATAAATTTATCCTTATTTTTAGATGCAGTTTTAAAAATAACAGATCGAACACATTTTCACTATATTGCAAATCTGAAAATCGCAAATCAAACGCATCTTGAGTTTTGTAATTATTATTTTTTTGAAAAATGTGTAACTAAAAAGTAAAAAAAAATAAATAAAAATTTGGATTTAGGTATAAAATATTTCAAAGTTTTGGAATAGTGTTGGAGAATGTATGGTTAAAAAATAAGAATTTTTTTTGACTTGCGTATAATATTATTTTATACGAGAATTTGAGATTGAAATTAAGTTAAAAAAAATGACTTATTGTGTAACGGTATAGCCCATGTTTGTGCCACTGTTTTAAAATTGTTTTTATTACATGACCATTTTCAATTAAATTTATAAAATACAATATTTTGTATTTAAATTCAAGCCCTTGTTTGACACACATTTTTTAAAAATATATTTTCAATAAAATAATATTTCCCATCACATCAATAATTTTTTTTTTTACTTTTTAACCACATATTTTCAATCATATCACTATTTAAAATACATTATTTTCTCAATAATATTCATCAAATACACACCAATTTTTTTTAATATTTTTTAACTATATACAATTTCCAAAAAAAAACACTATTGAAAACCTTTTTTTTTTTTTTTAAATAATGAGCACCGAACATAGGCTTACAATCGAGAGCGGGGTTGACTTTTGTGGTTGTGAGTTATCATCTCTCCCCCATTGTTTTTCAATTTTCTCTCGTTCCCGCCCACCACTCCTCACTCTCACTCTCTCTCTCACACACACACACACACTATCCACAATCAAATCGGTATAGCGAAACCCTGATTCCATTCCAATCCATCTCTTCGCAACAAATTAAACCTCTCACTATAATTTCCAGATCTTTTACTTTTTCCATCTATCGCGCGTACAGAAGTTATATATATATTTGAATTTTCAGTTTTGCAGAAGCCCTATCGATGAACCACTATCACATTTACGAGGCCATCGGCAAAGGAAAATGCTCGGTAACTCTCATCGAGCTTATGTTAAGCCAATTGATGTATGAATTCAATTGTCCGTGTATTTATGGGCGAGTAATTGCGTGAGTTAATGTTGTGGCAGACTGTGTATAAAGGGAGAAAGAAGAAGACGATAGAGTATTTTGCTATAAAGAGCGTAGATAAATCTCATCGAAACAAGGTTCTTCAAGAAGTAAGATTTCCGATCAATTGTGTTTATTTTGAAATTTGATTGATATATTTTATTTTTTAGTATTGTTTGATGTTTTACTGTCTAGTTTTAGTGTATTTGTTCTTCTGAATACCTTTTTTGGATTTTTTTACTGTCTGAGTTTTGCGTCCCCACGATTTTTCCCTGGTGCGAATTGTTGTAAGTGGAGAGCTTACATAAAGTACACATTTTTAAATGATTCGTTTATTACCTTTGTGAATAATTTGAATTTGAAATTGACCATTTCCATTTCCTGCTCCAACTTAAATTTTACTTTTACAGTTTATTAATTATGAATCCCACATATATAGTACTGCTTTGAGCTGTAATTCTATACATTTAATACTTACAAGGAATCTTAGTTATAGAAAACAGAATCATAGAGCTTCTTACAATTGAAAACATGACAATTCTGAAATTCTGGTTTTTTGGAAATGAGTTTACTTGAAATTAGATCGATATTTTAATATATATATATATATATACAGCCTTATTTTTGTATCCTCACCATTTTTCCAGGTGCAAGTTGTATTAAGTCGAGATCTAACAAAGCATATCTTTTTAAATAGTTATTACTGTAAATATGTTGGTTGGTTTAAATTTTGATTCATATGTTACTTTCATTTTCATGAATAACGTGAATTCAAATTTCTCTATTTTCTGATCCATGTAATTGAAATTTGGGGTTCAATTTTATAATTTTTGATAACATTAATTAATTTTAACTCGAGCAATTTTTTTTTTTTAAATCATAAATCTTCCTGCAATTGAATTTTCAATTATGACATGAGTGTCAATAAGGCCTTCATTCTAGTTGCTTTAGTGGTGCGATTTTTGTTCATTGTTTGAGAACATGACACAGCACTGAATTGAAGTTATTGACTCACAATGCATCATGAATTTAGAAGTGCTTAAGATTTGACCTTTATTATTTATAAATTGTATGAAATATATACAGTTGAGCCGTAATTCTGTGCACAACTTTTGTTATTTTTTTTTCACAGCATGTTGTTTTAAAGCTGTAAATGTAGTGGTCTTCCTTGAAAACCCATTTTCTTATGTTATTTAGTTAAACATGTGAAAGCTAAATATCGAAGTTCTCTTTTCAAAACTTTGTTGGACAGCTCACTCTTGAAGCATGTTAAAAATCAAAGAAGATAATGCAAGCAAGTGTATTGGAAGTTGGAGATATGATCTCTCTACTCATCATAATATAGCCCCAGTTTGGTCTCCATTTTAATTTTAATGCATTTTTATCTTTCTTCTGTCAGCCACACATTCTTGAATACGTAAACTCAATAATTTTCCTTCTTTTTTAACCACACATTCTCCAAAAAATCACTATTTCAAAATACATTTTTCCCTGAAACTTCATTAAAATGGAGCCCAAACAAGGGCTAGTAATTCACTGTTAAGATTCTAGGCACATCTAAGGACGATTCATATCACAAGGATTCACTGGTAAAATGTCTGTCTATGTTTTTTCTCCTGTGAATTTGTGCTTCATAAAAACTGCTTGGTTTTTCTTGATAACAGGTCAGGGTTCTTCACACTCTGGATCACCATAATGTGCTGAAGTTCTACTCGTGGTAATATTCGACACTGTTTTGGATACAAAAGAACTTCTATCATGAACTAGACTAAATAGTAAATGTGCATCCAGTATGCTTACTACATTCTATATGGTTTTCGATGGTACCACTCGCATTAGATTGGATGTGCTTCTCACTATTTTTTTCTTTCTCAAATTACATTTTCAGGTATGAAACGTCAGCTCACCTATGGTTGGTTTTGGAATACTGTGTTGGAGGAGATCTCTTGACTTTATTACAACAGGTGATTGATTATTTTTCATAGTTGCTGATGCTTGATTGTTTGACATCAAGATTCTGTGGCCTGTGAAACTGATTATTCTTCCCACAGAGATAACTTATCATAAATTAAAAGGCCATTTCTTTCTCTTTTTAATATAATTTTCTCCATTATGATTTTCAAATATATAACAACTGGAATGTCCTTTTAACAGTATATAAGGATGAAAAGTATGTGAAGGTGCAAGCAAGCCTAGCTGGCTTTGTCAGGCTTATGGCTAGAGTTGGCTTTGTACCCACTTGAACTAAGCTTAAGCTTCTAGATGGCAAGCTTGCATGCTGGCCAGTTTACTTCTTTTTTACCGTTTTACTTAATTGGATACCAATTCCATATTTAAATAATTAGTCGTTTATAATACATGGGGATTGTGTTCAGATTCTTATGCTAGAGTTTGAGTAGCCGCAGATTAAGTTCAAGCTTCATACTCTGAACTCAGACTTAATTTGAGCTTAGTATATTTCACTTGAGCTTGATTCCTAAAAATTCGCAAGTATTTGGACTCAGTTTGTTCTCACCATTAAGCCCCAATTTGTCAACCATTATTCCAAAAAATTATTTGTTACAGTAAAATTCTCCATCACACATTCACCAATAAAATATTCTACACACAAATCAATAAAATTACTTTACTTTTCAACCACACATTCTCCAAAAAATACTATTCATTACTCTATTTTTCTCCCAATAGTGGGAGACAAACACGCTCTAAAATTGTTCATGGTGCACATGGATTAATCTAATTTATGAATTTATATTATGTTACTGATTCTAGGTTTTTATCCTTTCTCTATGTTTTCTCACCAATACAAATTTCTTCCCCAAGAAAATTTTGGAATCCTTGTGCTTTAAAAATTGCTTAATTACTGTACTGCAGGATGGTAAGCTTCCAGAAGATTCCATACATGATTTGGCTTGTGGCATTGTCAGAGCTCTGCAGTAAGAAAACACCAATTTGCCTCGATCTTCAAATTTCCTGTTTTTCATGTTTTCATATATTTTTTTCCCTATTAACCTCCACTGGTCAGGTACTTACATTCGAAAGGAATTATTTACGGTGACTTAAAACCATCAAACATTCTATTGGATGAGAATGGACATACAAAGGTATACTCCTTTACTTTAACTTCATTCTTAAATTAAGAATTGAGGGATTCTTCATTTGAAGGGAAGTATTCTACTCACGATTTTCAGTTCATTTATGTCATAATTGAATAACAAACTGTGCCACCATTTTAATTGCCAATTCTATGGCCATTATGATTACCTCCCCTTAATGTTCACTATTGCAGCTATGTGACTTTGGATTAGCTAGAAAACTGAGTGATATATCCATGACACCTTCTTCCCAGGTGAATTCTCCAAATGAGTTATGAGTTTATTCATGTGTTAATTTTATAAAATCAAAAGGTCATTTTCTTTCCAAATCACTCTGTCCTGTTTTCTTCTTGGAATCCTCATTTCGTTACTCTCTTTTCATGTGTGTTTTCAGTTGCCACAAGCAAAACGTGGAACCCCATGTTACATGGCCCCCGAATTATTTCTGGATGGAGGGGTCCATTCTTATTCTTCTGATTTCTGGGCTCTTGGTTGCGTCCTATATGAGTGTTATACTGGGAGACCTCCATTTGTTGGGAAGGAATTCACTCAACTGGCAAAATCAATCCTTTCAGATCCAACTCCAGTTCTTCCTGGCACCACAAGCTCTCCTTTTGTTAACTTGATAAATTCTCTTTTGATCAAAGATCCAGCTGAAAGGATACAGTGGTCTGAAATTTGCAGCCATGCTTTTTGGAGATCAAAATTTGCTCCACTAGCATTACCTCCTCAGCCTGCATTTACTAACATGATTGGGCTCTCTTCCGAATCACATCTCACAGAACGCAATGTTGACAGGCCTCTTCGAAACAATACCCCAGCTAAAACTTGTGGAAAAGATTCAAAAGGGTCTCACGGACAAGATGAGAATTCAATTTTAAGGATGAGGGATCATGAATCACCAATCAAGGGTGTTGCCAGTGGTCGTAAAACTCAAATGAAACCTTCGGTCAGAAATTTTGACGACAGGCACAAGGGTGCTTCAAATGGTACAGGGAATATCAATCTTCTGAGGCTTTCAAGAATTGCAAAATCAAACCTGCAAAGAGAAAATGAGAAAGAGAACTACCGGAGGCCACTGGCCAATAACTCTAAGAATGATGCAGAAGTCAAAATTGAAAACAATGATATGGAACTTGATTTTAATGAGAATAATGAAGACGAGGTGCATGATGAAGCTGATGGGTCTGACAACACGGCCTGTACCCATGAAGATGGTTTATCAACTCCAAGCAAGCATGAGGGGCAACATGAAGAGACGGATGGCAGCATAAGCCAGTCTGACACATCAAATGTTGTTGATACACCTTCGGAAGACTCAAGAACGCAAGAGGAGGAATCATCTTCAGACATGGAAGTAAGCCCAGTTGCTCCCACTCCACCCAGTGCCACTCCTCAACAAAAGACTCCAAGAATTAAAGATGGTTGTGGGCGTGCTCTAGACTTTGATACAAGAAAATCGTCTGGAGATCTCTCAGAGGTGCTCTGGCATCCATCTGATCTTGCTGTCAGACCTGTAATGCCTAGCAGAAAATTTGATAAAGGATCAGAAGCCATTCCTTCCCTTCCATTTGATGCATTGCCTGTGCCTGATTTTGTGAAAGTATCCAAGGAACAGTTGGATGTTATTTACTCTAGAATCATAAGTACCATAAATGGGAATACTTCTATTTGTGAGAAGCAAAACACGATCAGGTACCTTGAGATGTTAAGCAGCAATACAGATGCTGCCAATATTTTGACAAATGGTCCAGTAATGCTGGTTCTTATCAAACTGCTCAGGCAGTCTAAGGCTTTGGCTTTACGTGTACAACTTTCTTCACTTATCGGCTTGTTGATTCGCCATTCTACATTCATTGGAAACGATTTGGCAAATTCTGGAATTCTAGGTGCACTAACTGATGGCCTCAGAGATAAACAAGAAAAAGTGAGAAGGTTCTCTATGGCTGCTTTGGGTGAGTTGCTCTTTTACATATCTACTTTGGATGAGAACAGGGACAATAATCCTCAGGAATCTCCATCTAAGGACAACCGACCCTCTTCTATCTGGCAGGTTTGCTTCTCTTATCATTGCCACGACTTCTGGAAATTGTCAACAATTGTGTTATTATTCAATTCTATCAGTGGATCAAATTTTCCAAGAGACATACCTTAATTATTTAGTCGTAAGGAGTAGATAGTAATATGGGTTGTCACTCTTGTTTATCTTGATTTTTTTTAACAAATGCTATTTTCTCAATATTTTGGCAGGTTCCAAATTCATTGATCTCTTTGATCTCATCTGTTTTACGGAAAGGAGAGGACGATTTAACCCAACTCTATGCACTAAGAACAATAGAAAATATCTCTAGTCATGGAGGGTATTGGGCAAACCGTTTCACAAGCCACGATGTGATTAGGAACCTTTGCTATTTATTCAAGGCTCCAGGGAAACAAGAAACCATGAGGCTCATAGCAGGATCTTGTTTGGTACGGCTTGCTCGTTTTAACCCTCCTAGTATTCAACAAGTTATAGAGAAACTCTCGCTTAAAGACATCGCTTCTAGCCTTTTCAAGGGAAATCAACGTGAGCAGCAAATTTGCTTGAACCTTCTAAACTTGGCATTGCTTGGAAGCCATATACTGACGAATATTGGACGTTTTCTTCTTCCCTTGATGGAAGATAAGACTCTTGTTCCAAATCTCGTGTCTCTTGTCGAACAGGGAAATGAAGTCTTAAGGGGCAAGGCACTCGTTTTTGTGGCTCTACTTTGTAAGAATGGGAAGAGATGGCTGCCACATTTCTTTTGCAATGCAAGATTACTATCAGCTGTGGATAGGCTTGCTAAAGAAAAAGACAACTATGTGCACTATTGTTTAGATGCCTTTGTGCATGCTGTGGCATCAACTTTACCGGGTTTGCTGGAAACAATAACAGGAGATATTCAGCAACTTATGGGTGGGAGACGTCATGGACAAATAGTAGGTCTCATGAGTCGAACTTCTCCAAAGAACAATATTCATTTATTCCCTGTTGTTCTCCACCTTCTGGGGAGTTCTTCATTCAAGCATTTGGTAATAACTCAGCAGGTAGTACAACATTTAGCAAATCTACTTAAACTGGCGGAATCACCTTTTCAGGTAGATACTTGCAACCGGATGCATCTCATTTTTTTAAAGTTAAATTTCTAGACTTGGTGCCTCTAGAATCAATATACCGTAAGTCCGTAACATGCTTCATTATTGGTGGAAAGATATGTAGTATTTATTTAATACTAGAAAAATTTCTCTAGTTACATCAATGTAGAGAAAGGGAATCTTCATTCTCGTGAAGATAAATAGAAGAAAGGGAATCTTGTGATATTTCTTGGATATCTTCCATTATTGTTTTCTCAAATGTGCTTTTAGCATTTGCTTCCTTTCTAATGCGTTCATATAATTTCCTTCCCAAAGCATTTAATATAGCTTATTGAGTTATATTTAATGTGTTTATTTCGACATTGTTGACTCCCTGCATTATTTAATAATATATCTTATGGTAAAGTTCTCAGTTTTTTCTACTCATTATAGATTTTAGTTGTAAATGAATTTTACATATCTACGCATGCTTTTAGACTCATTTGCTCCACGGATAGAATTCGAGCATGCTAGCATCAGAATTCTTCGCTTTCTTTACACAATTCAATTACTATAACAGAATAGTTTGTAATATGACAAGAAAGCTGTAGTGGATAATCGCGTACATCTTATTATTCAATTTCAGGGTAGGGATGACTTCCAGATAACTCTTCTGCGTGTTCTTGAGTCAGCTACTGAGGAGCCCACTGCAGTAAATGACAACCCCAACTTATTCATCCGTCAGATTCTTCCCAGTCTGGCAGTCCTATACAAAGGAAACAAAGATGGAGATGCCAGATCTTTGTGCTTGAAGATTTTCTTTGACGTGATGGTCATTTTCCTAAATGAAGCACCGGAGAATGACCAAAGGCTCGAGGACTTGAAGACTGTGTCTAATTCTTATTTCCTCCCTCTCTATCCATCTTTGATTGAGGATGAAGACCCCATTCCTATGTATGCTCAGAAACTTCTTGTTATGCTCATCGAGTCCAATCACATAAAAATTTCAGACATTCTTCATATGAAAGCAGTCTCACGTTGCTTTGAGTTTCTGCTTGGTGATTTTTCATCTGCAAATGTAAGCAATATCATGCTCTGTCTGGCTCTGGCATCTGCCCCCGAACTTGAAACCAAGATACTATCCCAATTAAAGGCCGTGAGAAAGATTGGAAATCTTTTGGAATTTGTACATGCAAAGGAGATGGAGGATTTTGTCGAACCAACCCTTGGTGTGTGTAGGGCATTCCTTTTGCGCTCTCTAGGCTGTAGGAAAGGCTTTGTGTATTCAAAGGAACCTACTCTTTTATACGATGGTTCTAGTGAAAGCACTACAGAACAGCAGCAAGGCATAAAAGATATAATGGACTTTGGTGGCACTGTTGGAGTGTTGGTGGAACTGAGTAAATCCAAAGAAGCAAACATTGCAGACTTGGCTTCTGAATGCTTGATTTTGTTGTTCAAAGCAGCCCCGAGAGAAGCTACTATGAATTTTCTAATGAATATTTCAAAGGTCACAGCATTCTTTGAAGCTATGCTTCAGGATATCTCTCACCTAGTGGTAGAGCGAATTATGCACGCTCTTGGTTATTCTTCTCGACTGTATTTGTTACATGCAATGATATTATCTATTTCTACATCGGAGATATTAAAAATCGAAGCAATTGTTTTAGACCTCAAAAGCTCTAGCAATCAGAGTATTGCTAACACTGCTTCCCGTGTGGCATTGGAGTTACAGAGGGTGCCTCGGTAGCTCTCAGTTCCAGAGGTTGGTTTCATTCACATATATTCTTCTGCCTCGCTTGCTTTATACATTTCCGTCCTTCGCATTGATGATAACATTGGTTGCGTTTGCTTTGCAGGAACTGAAGGTTGATCCATATCACCTATAATGATTAATCAGATTACCCCCGGGGTGAATTTAGTTCTACTTCCATGATGGTACGCAGTGGCTGCTTCTATGGAACGAAGAGATTTGGTAAGGGAAGGAAGATGTCTAGCCGTCCTTCCTTTGTATTATCTATGTACACATGTATCATCCCATTATTTCAATTGGACGCTTCTTTTACTTTAGTTTCAATCTTGTAAGTCTATTCTGCCTAGAATATTTTTATTTACTAGCTTGGCAGCCTTTGCGGTTTGAGTATGGATTGTGAAGAGAGTTTTCAACAATATTTGTCTAAATTTTTGTTTTCCTGTTTTTCATTGGCTCCGCCTCCCTTGAACTCATCTGGTTTCAATTGAATCCAAGATTTCACATTATCCTTCAACAAACGTCTATAAGATGAGATATATGCTTAAAGATTCTTGTAAGGTTTGGTTTTCCATTGGAAGATGGAAGGTGGATCCCACCTTTTGTGGTCGGTGGCAAATCGCGACATCTTTCTAGGTGCAAAGTAAGTTGGACCTTATTGTATGAGCTTGTCATTGCATGGCATGAAACAACTTGTGCTAGCTGACTCTACTTGTCATGCTATATGACATGATTTTATTTAATTGACTGCTAAGTAAATAATAAAAGCAAATATTTTGTTATGAATGTTTATTTCCCACAGTTTGCTGCCGCCAAACGCTACTTTATTATTTCTTGAAGGTAGGCAGGGAAAGAATACGAAAAAGGAAAAAATATTGCTGTCATTCAGCAATTTTTTTCTGACAATTTTGTCTTTTCACCTTTCAGTAAGACTTTCTCCTCAGCTTTCATGTGATCATTGAATATTAAAAGCCTTCTGTCAACCCCGTAATTAGCGGCAGGTAACTCTACACACTTTACTTGTACTAATTTGAATGCACGTGCATTGTTGATAATTAATAGGGACAATTCCAACATTCATCTTCATCTTATTGCCTTAGTAATGAGTAGATTCTCAACCTCTAAAAAGGAAGTCAAACTTTTCATTATAGTTGCATAGTTAGTCCTCGATGAAGAGCTTGAAAAGAGTCAAGTCTGCCACTATCGTACGGCTTTCGACCTAGGCAGCTCCTTCGCACCTTGTTAAGTATGAATTTGAAAACAATTTCCACTAGCAAACAAACATTCTCCTCCCTACACATGCCAACCACTAGCAATCCTTTATATATTTCATCGCTCTCCAATAATATAACAAAATCCTTGGTGGCACTATACCCCATATTGATACTTAATCATGTCCCTTTTCCTTGCTTCAATCATAAACCATTCATCTAACACACCCACAACTCACTCTTTAAACCTTTTCTTCTGACATTCATTTCACTCTGCAAGAATTGCTATTGATTTCATCATCATTTCAATGGCCTCTTTCCATCTTCTTGTAGCAATCATAATGGCTTTAATGGTTTCTTCTTTACATTCTTTACCGTCTGATAGGATGATATCAGAGTCCTCTTCCATTTCTTCTGCACCTGAATTGCAGCCAAATCCTCCACTCTCTCCAGACGTTTCTCCTCTTTTGCCTTCTTCTGGTGGGGTGGTGCCTCCTCCCACTGGATCATCATTACCAACCATCCCCTCTGATTCTACACAGAATCCTGATATGATGGGCCCTGTTGGCCCGGATGCTGCCTTTGCGCCATCAGGGTGGTTGCAGACTTCCTTGACAGAGTCGAGATTACTAGTAACTGGGTTGAAGCTTGGAACTTTTATTGGTTTCTTGGCTTATTGGTTAGTTCTGGTTTTTGTGATCTGAACTAGATCATCATTGCCAACTATTCTCTTCAATGCTAGTCCTCAGGATCCTGATATAACGGTCCTTGTGGCTTGGATACCATGGTTGCACCATTTGGGTTGTCGCAGTCTTGTTCGACTGAGTCGAGAAATCCAGTAAAAAAATTACTACGTGGAACTTTTGTTGGGTTCTTGGCTTATTCGTTGGTTCTGTTTTTGGTGATCTGAGGTAGGTTTTGAGAGAATTATGTTCACTTTCCATTCTTCTATGTAGCACTTTGTGTACATTAATCCTCTCTCTATTCCATTTAATCCATCGTTACTTTCACTAGTAAAATCAAATTTCTTGCAACCCCATCAAAGATACATGTATTAATCAACCGCTTCACGTTTTTACTTTCCAAAATTGTATTAAATGCCTCGAAGGAAGTCTAGTCGAGAGTCTCACTTTAGAGTAATTCATAAAATCAAATTATAATTGCATCGGACAATGACAGAAGATCTGGATACAATTTCGAGCACCTTGAACGACAATGTTATACTAGGAAACTCACGTAACAAGAAGACGGTCATAGCTCGGAGAAAGCTTAGTCAATATTGCATAAAATAAGCTATAAAGTGAAGAGTTTTCTACACAAAGATGCCTAGTATGTTGAAAAAAGTAAGCAATTATTAACGAGTGTGGGCATTCTTAGCTGTAATTATTAAAGTGAAAAGGCCAAAAAGCATAATCCTTTCCAGTGCGTTTGTCTTGACTTAGCTGATATTAATTATTTGGAAGTATTTTCTAAGGTTTGGCACATGGAAAGGCCATTCAATAAAGTAAGAGTTTGCTTTACAGCTCTATTGTCATGGTTCCATTATTTCTTTTTATTTCATTTTTTGTCCTTTGGGTTGTGGGATTTAAAATAATAATTGGTGGCTATGAGTGAAGATTATAGGCTGAGATGTGTTATTTCATGTATATATTGAAACCCGACATGTAACCTAATTATAGGCACACATTTCCTTAAAAGTACGATCATTACAAACCAAATGTTTTTGTTAGTGTACATTTCATATTGGATCGTTTGCTCTTTTGGATTGTGAAATGTTATATACATATGCTAGATATGAGTGAACTTGACACATTTATTTTCAGCGAGACTTGAACTTACAACTTTTATCCATTTGAATACAAAGACGGAACTAGAAGATAAGATTTAGTAGAAGCAAATTATATAAAATTTTAATTGTGGGGGCAAAAATTAAAAACTACATGGACTTTTTTGAAAATTTTGAAAAAAAATTGGACAAAATATTGATTTTTCAAATTTACCGTTGGGCAGGTGACCCGACTGCCCCATAGTAAATTCGCCCCTATTTGAATACCATGTTAAACTAGTCATCTAAAGTTACTAGGGAGGAGAAGAATTCATTTATTTATATTTATTATTATGTACAAAAACTTTAATCTAAAAAAAAACCTATTTTCATCCTACTTATTAACTTAAAAGTGAGTCAGCATAAAGAATGTCAAAAGAGCCAAAGACCTTAAAAGATGAGATCCAAAATGATTATGGTTTACAACTCTTTTGAACCCAACATTATTATTGCAGATTTAGCCCCTGTTTGGTTCAACTACAAACGTAGATTAAAATTTAAATCAAAGTTAACTATTAATTTCAACTACAAATTTCATGAACTCCACAATTTTTCAACCACACTTTACGTCAATTTTTATCAAAATCTTTTGAAAATCTGATTTTTATCTAAACCAAACATTGGCTTAGTTTTAATTTACAGTTATCTAATTGACTTCATTCCGGGTGCCCCCATATGTGAAAGCATGTCTCGGACATGGCACAACCCACCATGAGCCGGCCGATCTCTTAGCCACCCCGCACTGGATTGAGCTGTACAGTCCAAGAGAAAGGAAGCTTATACAAGAAAAAAGTAAAAGCCCGTATGCCCACCACAGCTGACAGGCCGTTTAGAACAATGCCGGGTTGGACCAACTCTAAAACGGTCATGCCGGACCATTAGAACCCGGTTACACCACTGTGTAGAGATATACACATATAGCCTATAGTTCTGGTGAAGCAAAATTAAAATTCATTCATAAATACACCAGAAATCTCTCCTTCAGCTCAATATCATTCGATAATGAGAGAAACTTTGTACTATATAATATCTTGATTCAGGTCTAGCACGAAAAAGAAACGAAGGTAACGACAAGAGAATCTATTTCCTTGCAAGGAAATAAATCATAGAGAAAAACTAGGAAAGGTTCCTCAAAACGAAGAGAAAAGAGACGCTCCATAATAGCATTATCAGGCAACCGAACAAAGGAAACAAAGATTCATAAGTTAAAGAACTTTCCTAGCAAACCTATGGTTCGGAATCTTTAGCTTATTTCTTCTCTTTGAGCTTCTCAATCATATCGGCTGCTTCTTGAACAGTGGTGATACTTTGAGCACTTTCTTCTTCCACAGAGATCCCGAACTCCTCTTCAAGTCCCATGACAATCTCAACCTAATTTGGGACAAACCCAACATCAGCCAACCATTATAAAAGATCGCTCACATTAAGAAACAGCCAAGACAATGAAGTTATAATGGCCATAAGAAGCATATATATGGGAAAATTGCACTATCAGTCTCCAAATTTTGAAAAGGAGCAAGATGGCTTGCAACCTTCAATTATAGTTGCGCAATGGTCCTCAACAATGGAACAGGCCAAACCTTTGTCAATTTATCATTTGTGAGCCCCCATGTCTAACATTATGAAGCTAGATTTTGCTTCCTTGTTGAAATTTTAAATGAAGGCATGTTTTCACAAGGTCACATGCTACTGTTAGCAAATGGTACTATTTCCCCATAAATACACATTCACTCTTCCCACATACATTCGAGGAAAGGAACATATTTAACAATAAGACTAATACCGTATCGAGTGAATCAGCACCAAGTGATGCAAACTTGGACTCTCCAGTAATGGCTGAATCAGCAGGGACTGCTAGTTGTTTTCTCACAATTTCACAAACTTTCTCCACTGTCTCGGGTTTCGCCTGCACCAAAGAATCATTCAGAATTGTTAGTTAATCAATCATCAAATGTCACATTGATAGCATCTTAAAAGAAACAATAGATGGTAAATATAGCAAAGAAATATCGTTAATTCACTTTCCAGAATCTCTTCACATGAAAGAGTAAGTAAAAATCTGTGTAATAGTAAGCTAGAGAGTTAAGTTGCGAATTGTAAAGGCACCCAATTCTTGACTAGAGGGGACACCAAAGATCTCTAATCAATTGAACTAAGAAAAAGGGATTCCAGATGCAGCAATTTAACCGAAAGCCAAAAGAACAGGTACAAGGAATCTCCATTCATCCAATTTATTAAGGTTAGTGCACATGATATGAGTTATTGCAGCATAATCAAGGAATTTTGATTATGTATTTCCAGATGCTGATTCCAAAGGCTATACTAAGTGCATTAAACTCGCTAAAGGTGAAAATATTCTAAACATATAAACTGTGATTGAGGATGCATGGTGAGAAAGACTTTCAATTTACAATTTCAATCTAATAAGGTTCTTTGTTGGAATATTACTGTTTATTAGCCAACTTTAATGTACAATTATGAGCAAGTCCCAGGTATAATTTTTGTTATTTATGTATTCTGGTTCATTCTTGAACATCACTATGGACGGCTTAAAATAACTGCACAACACCATGTCATGCTCAATTACATTACGGAATCGCAAAGTTAACCATTAACGCAGCTTGCATTTAAACTCAACCATTTTTTAAACAACCTGTATTATTATCAGTAGTAGCATCATAATGAGAATCCCGAGAAGAACTAAGCAGTAGATAGAAACAAATGTTGAATCTATGAAGATGACGTAAAACAGCTACATCAAAGCATACCGCACAGGCAACGCGGAAACGAAGAGGAACAGGTTTGAAGCTTTTTCCACCGAAGGAAACTGAAACTGTCTTCAATTGTGAGACCTGCCCATGTTTACAACATAAGAAATACCACAATGCACGAGCACCAATCAAGACTAAGAAAAACAAGAATAAAGTTAAAAGAAGTGAACCATAATGTCATTAACTTTTCCAAACTTGTAACCTAAAAGTGCTTATAATTTTTGAATACCCTTGAACTACTTTCCAAATAAACAAATTCAATTACATAATTTACATTGTACACATGTAAAATCAGATAGACAACAGGACCTGCTGAATCTTTTGAAAAGGGTATGTAATGCAGTAGAAAACTGAGAAAAATAATAAAAATTTAGCCTCGATTTACTTATAAGAGACAGTTCCCAGTTAATCATTTATAATCGTTAGCTTCAAATAAGAACTATGTACAACTCATAATATCTTTAGCATTTTGTACCATAAAAACTCAGCACTCAAAAATAAGCAATGCATATTTAAACACGTGCTAATATGTAAACCACTCCAGGTCTAGAGTATAAATTTATAATAAAAAATAAAATTATTTTAACCAGAAAGGGATTAGCACTGTTTAAAACATTCTAATTTAAAATCGACAACTTCCGAGCCATCATTGTGTTGGAAACCAATTTTAAATTATTATTTAAGTGGAATTCGTTATTTGGTGAATGAGAAATTAAGCCAAATTTAAGTCTCTTAAATACTTGAAATTTTTGGAAAATCGTTTAAAATATTATGAAATATTCTAGAAAACATTTGGATGGAAAGTTGTGTCTTTCCATATGAAAGTTCATGACTTTTGGTATAATCATTTCTCAGTGGGTGTGTCTCTTCATATATAAAGATAAATTTCAAAAGGTGTATCCTTTTGTATGATCGCGTCTTCTGAGACAAACATTTCCAACTACTATTATAGATCCTATGCCTATGCGTTTGGATTTTATTCATAATTCCATATCATAAATTTCATTTGTGTTGCAAAAAAACACTTCATCAAAGTGTGTTTTTCTCGCATAAAAGTCATTTCTTGGTAGAGAAAAAAATTCTTCGTTGCTCTACGTAATTAATTTGGAGTGCTCCTATTATAAGACGTCATCGTTGCATCTTGAAAGATGATTGTCAAAAACCGTTAGCACCTGGATCAAATTCGTGAGAAAGTGTCAAACACCTGCCTCTACTTATTTCTATTTTCTGATTTCTTTTAACTTGTGTTCCGATTTCAGAAATGCTAACTTTATTTTGATAATTTTCGAAGGTTTTAATAGAAGAACTAATTGGTTTTCAATGAAGAATGGAGAGGCTTGAGTTTGTCTTCCTATATTCGGTTTCGGTAAGTCAGAGCTTCGTTTGTTTTTCATGCGGATATAAAGATATGTTGTGGAATATAATGAATGCACATATCGGTGTAATTCCCCCAACACATTGAGCATCAATTTTCTCATCAAAAAATTAATAAATCACAGAGATTCGTACACCAGCTACACAGGATGAAGAAACGACGAAGAATATAATTATACCTGAAAGATTTATAACCAAGATCCATAAGCATAAAAAGCATACAACCCATTTCAGAAAAATCAAATCTTTAATCATAAAAACAATACAAATCTTAAAAACCCCACTTCCAAAAAACAAATCTTCAATCACAAAAACAACATAAGAGAAATAATAATAATAAAGCATGGATCAACAAGAAAAATACCTGGTTTTTCTTGAGAGAGGAAGCGACAGAGGAGAAGGAAACGGATGAAGCAGTAACAGAGGCCATTTGATAGAGATTACTGGATCTGAAAATGGTAATAGAAAAGTGGAGAAAGAGAGAAGCGGTGGCGGAGAACACCAAGTTTGTGATGAGTGTACAGTTTTTATAAGAGAGAAAAAGGGGGAAGAGACGTGTGGGGTTTTATAGAACCTTTGTTAGAGTTGTTGGTTTGTTGGTGTAATACTTGGTTTGTATCGAAATTTGGAGTGTTTGGGTGTGCAATTTTTTTTCTGGGAGGTTGGGGTTGGAGTGGGCAAAATAGGATCTTCTTACCCTATCCCGTCGATCATTTAGTTTCTATTTGATGGTTCATTATTTGGGTAAAATAATATTTGACCATTATTTTTTAGGAAAATGTTCGGTTAAAAAGTATAGAAATTTTTGAATTTATGTACATAATATTTTATTGTGTGAATATGTGGTTAAAAATAAGTACGTAAAAAAAGAATTTTCAAAAATAATGGTGTCAAATAGTGGCTTAATTTAGAGGTGCAAAGATGGATGACACGTGTTAAGTTCTATGGAGAAAATAAGTCGTCACTGTACCTAGAGGAAAAATGGATCAAAACATGTCAAGTTCTACATTGAAAAATAAATCGTCACGAGTTTGAATTGGATCTTGTTTCACTCGCTTTCATGTCAAGTTGTAAAGCATGTGACTCTTTTTAAATGGACATGTCGTGACCTAATTCCTATTGAGTTATACCAGTTAAGTCGAGTCCTATTTTTGGAATGGTCGAGTTTAGTCTCGATCATTTTACCGCTCTATTTATAGTTTAAATGGGATTTGAAATGTTTTTCGTTCTAGTTTTAATTCTTATTAGACGTTGCTTAAAAAGTTGATTAAAATCTAATTCAAAAGCTAAAATTAATTTTAAATGCATATTTCATAGATTCACCGCTTTTTTCTTCCACTCGGTTTAATTTTTATAAATTAATCTCGATTTTGCCAACCATATGTAGGGAGAAAGTGGTTGAGCAAACAAAAATGCTGGCTGTTGAATGTCATTGTACATGATTTTTGGTACCCCATAAATATGGAGAATTCAACTTTACACTTGAATATGAAATGATTTGAGGTAAAGAGGTATGATTGGGAATTTTCTGGATAATGATATGGCAGTGTTTATTAACAATTGTTAAAAGTTTCTCATTACCATTTGTATATGTAAATTTTCTTCTAAATTAATATTAATGTTTATAATAGTTATTGTGCATTTTAGCCCAAGCTTGGTTCCGATTTTTTAAATTTCAATTTTATTTTTTCAAATTCATTTTCAACTATACATTTTATAAGATTTTTAACTTTTATTTTTTTTTTTTGAAAACTTACTGAAATTCTAATTTTTATCGAAACCAAATAAAAGCTTAAATTTGTGGAACAAATTGACGAGCATCTCAATGTCAATTCACCTATTTCTTGCAAGTAATAAGTAGTTGGTCTAATCAAAGAGGTTGCATCTGTCCCCTAGCTAATAAATTAAGCCCCTGTTTGACACCTATTTTGGGTGAAAAAAAATTTGGAATAGTGATTGATGAAAGATCGTATGGTTAAAAAGTAATGAGAATTTTTGGGTTTATGTGTAATATTATTTTATTGATAAAATGTGTGGTTGAAATGAAGAATGAGAAAAAAGATGGGTTTCAAAGAAATTTATGGAAAGGAAATAAAATAGTAAAGAGGTCACCAACCATGCATTTGAAAGAATTCATTTAATGATATTTAATTTTGCAATAGTTTATTAAATTGAACTGAAGTAAGAAAGGTTTGTAGAATTCCATATCAAGGTAGATTTTAACACACACACACACACACACACAAAATAAATAAATAAATCTACTTGGCCTTTAGGGTTTGGGAAAATTGCACAATTGATCTTCAACTTATTGCTTTAGTAGCAAGTTAGTTCTCATTTTCTTACAGAGAAACAAGTTTGTCCTCAATTGTATAGTTTATCAACAGATGAAGTTAGATTTTACTTCTCAACTTTAGTCAGTGTCTAAATATTTGAAGTTGGACATTTTTTCACAGCTGTCATATTATAATTTTGGCGATAATTTAAATAGTTCTTGTCATTGGTGATTTGTTGAACAAACTATAATAAAATGTTAGGGGATCAAAATAACACATTTTCGTGAAACAAAGAAGCAAAGACATTTTAGGCATATTTATCAAATCTATGTTATTATTATTACTATTATTCCATTTTTAATAAATTAATAGAAAAGTCCAACCTTTTTTATTGTCTAAAGAACATTGAGATCCAGATAAAGATTGCTTTCTTTTTGGGTTTTATTAGTTGGAAGGCAAGGGTTATTTACATTATTTTAATAAATTAAATAAATTAATGATATTATTTCTAAACTTAAGTCTAAAAAAGTGTTTGGTAGAGATTAAAATTAGATTTTTAATGGATTGTGATAAAAAAATTTGAAATGCGTGGTTGAAAAGATGTATGACCTATGGAAGATGTGGTTAATATTGATTGTTTGATTTTGACTTCGATGTATTTATGATAAATTCTACGATATCTCAAATATCTATTAATACTATTTTTTCCATCGAATTTCATACGCCGTGACTTCATTTTTATCTCTTCAAACTTAGAAGGGAGTTTTATGATGAAACGTTGAGTTCAAACACACATTTTCATATCAATCACTTTCCAACACACATTTTCATATCAATCAATGTTCCAAAATTTCTATTCTTCTTAAAATTAAATTCAAACACACCCTAAGTATTGAATAAATATTAAATAAGTCAAAACCATTTAATCTTATTTACTATACCATCCTATTAAATTCAGCACGCCATATCAAACACGCATTTAATATTTTTGCATGTGGAGTAGGTTTCACTGATGAAATTACAAAAAAAAAAAAAAAAAAATCTAAAATCTAAAGGTGAAGAAAGGAGTGAGAGGAAGAAATGAGAGTAAATCCCAAACCAAACAAGGCCTTAGATTCAAAGCTGGTGAATCTGCTAATTGAACGCAACAGCCGATTTGGTACAACCGCTCATTGCAGAGCCGTAGACCCACGCGCTTCCAAACTGGAGACGAGTTGTCTGCAGTTCCATTTGGTGCAATAGACAGCAGTCATTTGTACATTGTTGGAATGAGGGAAATCGACTCAGATGGTCCCAAACCTTTTCTAATATTACGTAATTGGTCCAAATATTTCAAATATGGCTTTAATGGTGCCAAACCTTTTCAATTTGGTGCAAATGATCCTTTTGGATGGTTTCCATCTATAAGGTCTGTTAGTTTGGTCTTTGAAATACAATTGACCTTATTGTCTTTATTTGAAAGGACATTTTTGTTAAGAAAGTGACTTCTAAAGATCCAGATCTATCAACGATTCATTTTCAACGGTAGCCTACAACGGCATACACTAGGACCCATTTCTTTTAATTGTAATATCAAGATTTCGAAATAGTACCTATGCCAGCTATGTTCCATATATTAAACTTATTGGTAGGTGATTTTTGAATTTGTTGGTGAAAGTAAACTAACATGCGTACTTGACAAAATAGCTATTCAAATAAGTAATAATATCGGTTGCATTTCAATGACCAAACTAACAGTCGTTATAGATAGAAATCATCCAAAATGATCATTTGTGCCAAAATTGAAATGGTTTTGGGACCATTTACATCACATTTGAAAGGTTTAAACCAATTATGCAATATTTGGAAATGTTTGAGACCATTTGCGCCAATTCTCCTTTGATATAATAAAAAGAACCTTTTGTAAATTCCAACATTTTTTAAAGCATAAATTTAAACTTTTTAAAAAGAGAAGAAGATAACTATAAAACTTTTTTTTTCTTTTATTCAAAGCAAAAACTGCATACTTTACAAGGAAGCGTTCCACCAAAAGTGATGGCTATATATATAATTTATTTTTATTTTATGTAAATTGACACTCACAACCTTTCCATTACATAAATCAAAATAATATGTGAACTTTTATAATATTTGAATCCTACCAATATATATCAAACGGTAATTTGTTCCAAAAATCAATAATCGCCTCCTTCACCTTTGCTCATCCGCTTTAGAGGAGGGAAGGGGTTATAGGTTATAGAATTAGGAGTTGAGACTACAGGTAATGCAAGCGCGAACAAGAAATTAAAGAAAGAAGAGGAATCACGAGTTGGTGAAAAGAGTTAGAATACGAGTACTTTTTTAATTCTTATTCGAGTAGCCATATATTCCTTTGAAATAGAGTGCGAGATGTGACGTGTGAGTGAAAAGAATCCCGTTATGAAGGATGTAAACAACACAAAATTAAAGTTTTGGACTCAAATGCATAAAACCCAACTACGTTAAATTACTCCATTTTCCACAGTACTATAGCGCGTAGTTTTTGATATCACACATACCCCACGCCACCCCCACCTCTGTCCTTCTCTCCGGTTTTTTCTCAACCAGTGCCACTAAAATCTACCGATCTCATTGCACCCTAAAGTTCCCTTTTTGAATTCTAATTCCCTCTAAAAAATCCCGATTCTAAAGGCTCACACAATCTTTTTCTCCTAGTAAGTTTTCTTGCGTTTTGTTTTTTGTGTGTATTAAATGTAAGTAATGGGTTTGGAGTAATATTTCATAATTACCTTGTTCGATTTCTACTGATTCATGGAGATCAGAAACCAGTAGAGGAAATTTGTGAGCATAAAAGAGATTTTCATAATTTTAGTAAGTATAATTAGTGATGTAGGATGTATAACAGTTTTGTGGAGTGGGTTTTGTTTCAATTTTTGTTCTTTGATACGAGGGATGAAAAGTTACTGTGCGTTATATGTAATTAGAATGAAATTCTACATATGGAAATGAAGTGGAAGTTCCATATTCATTACAAAGGTTTTTATTTTTGTTTTGGAGTTTTCTTTCTAATTTACTAAATAG
Source organism: Fraxinus anomala (assembly GCA_903798345.1). Classification (NCBI taxonomy): domain Eukaryota; kingdom Viridiplantae; phylum Streptophyta; class Magnoliopsida; order Lamiales; family Oleaceae; genus Fraxinus; species Fraxinus anomala. The sequence goes on from CAIGRN010029279.1 coordinate 23,623, forward strand.
TGGAAAAACTGTGGAAATGAATGATTTTGGTATGGATGTTGTTATTAATATAAATCAGTTAAAGACCGGTTTTAAATGTTTGGGATATGGAGTTAACTCAGCCTATTACGTTTATTGTTTCAGTTTACAAGAATTATGAGTACTCGGCTAGTAGAGATTCAGCCACATGAACTTAAGTTCATAGGTAAGCGAATGAAATGAAATCGTGCAATTACATCACTTATATGAATATAGATATGCGATGAATCCATTTGTTATGCTCTTGATGTTTAATTATGTGAATGGTTGCATATTCTTTGCTTGGGCACAATTAATGCAGGAATAGAGGGATACATTACATATTTGATGATATGGCAATCTGTTCATTATTTTTAGTCATTTAGGAGAATAACTTCTTAGAGATGCATTAACATAGTGGCTGCATTTGGTGGATGGATTTGGGCTTTCCGGATATAATCACAATAATTCCCACTCAACGTGGAATATAATTTTTTCTTAATCTAACTTCCAATACCTCACTTCCATGCAGCCAAGCGTAAATTTATGAGCATCTATTGCACTTGGATACTTTTGACTTACACAACCACGTTCCATTTTGCAGATACTGGATATTTAAAAAAAATTGTGAGATGTATACATCTGGTTTGACTTCTATTAAGCTCAAGGGCCAAGGCTCCACTGTTTAAGAGTGTGTTTGGTGCATATTAAAATGAGAGAATGCATTTTTTTTGAAGTGATGTGATGTGGAATATATAGTTGAAAAAGAAGGAAAAGTTATTGATGTGATAGAAAATATTATTTTGTTGAAAAATGCGTGGTTGAAAATAAGTAGAAGAATGAAAATGAAAAAAATAATGTAGCTCAAACAGGGGCTAAGTATTAACTCATAGTTTTGGTACTCACTCAGTGCTCCATGAGTGCCACCCTGTTGTAGTATTGTTACATACTGTCCAAATCACCTAAGGTTATTCTCATATGAAAAACAACGATTATATGATCTCTAGGAGAAATGGCATGGAAATATTTTCCTTAAATCATGAATCCTTGCTTAGTCAATTAAAAAAATAAGTTCTTTCTGATACATGTATGATTGAGTAATCATGGTATATACAGTTCAAAATAATTATGTGTTTATTTCCCAACATCGACTTTGTTATATCTTGTTCCTTTCCTTTTGTTGTCTCATTTATATTGTAATTTGTCAATTCATCACATCTTCACATTATTTAGGCATTTAATCATTGTGTTCTATGTACAATTTGTAGCATTTTTCTTGAACAATTGCACGACTCTGACCCCTTTCTTCAAATCTTTAGTTGAGGCGATGAAACAAAGTTCGTGTGTTGTTGACCTTACCAATGTTACCGACCAACATGTAGCTTTCAAGGTGAAGTAACTTCTGATCTTGTACTTTAAGCATGCTAATTCACTTTACCTACATACCTTTGAATATGATTTATTTTTGTCTTGTGGCATGGTAATCTACTTATCTTAGTTTTCAAGCATTCATTTTTTTCGAGCATAAGGATTCGTATGGAAAAATGTGACATAACTGGAATCTTCCTTTTTCAAAGATAACGCTTAAATGGCTGTGTGACTTTTTTGGCAGGTGAAGACTACGTCGCCAAAGAAGTATTGTGTACGCCCTAATGTCGGCATAATCATGCCAGAGTCAACATGTTCTTTCACAGGTTTGTTATAGTTTCATGTTATATAACACTATTAAACAACTACGCGTGAAAGCTGTAAATCAGATTGTAAACTGTAAACATAAGGATGGAAACTTATAGATATAAACCTAAGCAGATGTTCCTTAAACAACGATTCATAGTTTATCCGCAGTATATCCTATTCCTTGCACCAGAAAGCTGGAAGTAGGGAGTTAACTTGAATGCACACTTTGCAGACATCAAGCCCAGTTTGCAGCTTCTGCAAAGATGTCCGTATCACATTATAAACAATTAGCTGTAAATGATAATTCCAAAATTTTCCATGTTTTAAAGCACTTTCCGCAGTTCATTTTTTGCTTCAACTTGTTTATACCTTTATTATTTGTATCACATAAGCTTGGGACTAGAGTTGTTTTTTGTTTTTCAAGCGGCAATTTTTACTGCTGTTAGACTTTTCTAGAGTCTGCTAATTGACATTTTCCATCTTCGGAGATTCAGTTACCATGCAATCACAGAAATCAGCTCCAGCCAATATGCAATGCAAGGACAAATTCCTGATCCAGTGTACTGTTGTGCCATTTGACACAACTGAAGCAGAGATTCCTCCCATGGTAAGAATATTCCAATTGGATATTTTTACACAATTTCTTGCTCTCTTTTTTGCGCTTTTGCCACAGATGATAGAAAATAGTATGAAGATTGGCTTCAGTATTTCGTATTCTTTTTATTCTGACAGTTTGCAAAAGATAGTAAAAATTATATTGAAGAGACCAAGCTTAGGGTTGTTTTGACTAGTCCACCTCAATCTCCAGTGTTGCTGCCTGTTAATGGGGTTTTGAAGCCAGAGCCATCGTATCAGACTTCAATGCTGAAAGATAAATTGCAGTTGGGAGTTGAAAATTCCCCCCATGAGTTGGTGAGAAATTTGAATATATTTTACACCTTTAAACCATGGGCAAATTAGGCTATGATTCTGGCGATTAATTCTTTTTTCTTCAACTTGATGAGAACAGCTGCTAATTATTTTCTTGAGCATATGAGCTATTCTGCTTTATCACTTATATGACGAAGTTGCATCCCTTATTTGGAAAAAGGAAAATGAAAATGAAGCGGTTATGCGATATATTTGCCTCATCACTTGAATTTTCATTTAAGTAAATTTGCATTAAATTTTTGTACTATAATTCCTGGATAATGGTAGTTATAGTAATTACCATGAAGTTTGACATCTGGATTGTTAGATTTCATTTTTCATTGATGAATTTTAAATCAAATATATTTCTTATTAGATTAAAGAATATTTTCTTAAGAGACTTAATCGAATTACTAAGTTTTTCCTGAGAGGCAGCTGATTAAGAATGTCGAGGATGTCAAAATTGCTGCGAACAAGGAAGGTTCTACATCTCCTAAGGTTGTGGAAAGTTCCACATTACTCCCTACTAAGGATGAGGAGTTTAGCCCTAGCAAGGAGGAATCAAGAAAAAATGAGAATGTGGAAGTGGCAAAATCAAAACAAGTCGAGGATGTGGAAGTAGCAAAATCAACACAGGTCGAGGATGTGGAAGTGGCTAAATCAAGACAGGTTGAGGATGTGGAAGTGACAAAATCAAGACAGGTTGGGGATGTGGAAGTGACAAAGTCAACAAAAGTTGAGGACATGGAAGTGACGAATGCAAGAACAGACGAGGATGTGGAGATAAAATCAAGACACGTCGAGGATGTGGAAGTAAAAAGGTTATCTGAAGACATTCAGGAGTTGAAGACAAAGACGAGTGCCTTGGATTCAAAGCTAATTGAGGTTTGTCTCTTTATCACAAATGTTAAAATTTGGAGCTGTGGAGGCAATGAAAGGGCGACAATAACCTTTTTGGAAAGTAGGCACCAAATATGTTCGATATTGGGGAGTTAAAATCTTTTTCCTGCATTGTCATCTTTTTTCTCTATGATTTCTGCATCTGCTGATAATACATTGTTATTAGCACTGGTAGCCATGGCCTGAATATATCTTTTTGTGGCAGGAGATTGCTTTATTTTGATGAAAAATCTTGTTTAGGAAACAAATTCACATGGTAGGTTTCATAGCAAAGATTGGATAGTCGAGCAGAATTAAAGAAGAAAAGGAAGCTAAAATCTTGTTTATTACAATGTCAAGTCTTAACCATTGTACCTAATATGCTCTTAATGCTGTGACTTACTCCACATGATTCCTATGTTTTTATAATTTCACATCTGCATTTCATAAATTAAGTACATATTAGTGTGAGACTAAATTTTGTGGTTTTAAGGCCTCTCATTGGAAAGGAGATCGGGGGGAAAAATGCTACGCTGTTGACTGGCCATTTTTTCTCATTTGGTCAATAAATTTTCATTTATGCTTCTTTCGAAAATGCTTAGCACTGTTATCTCTTACTTTCTTTGCAGGCTGAAAATACCATCATGAAGCTAAAAGAAGAAAAAAACAGCGCCGTTCATGAGAAGGAAACATTAAAGCAAGAATTGGTTGGTGACATCCTACACTATTATTTTTTTCTATTATGTTTTAAAGATATTGTTCATGCCATCTACCCTAAAATACTATCCGTTCTTTCTCATTATGGCTGAATGGGAAAATTATGGCAGATGCCATTACTTTTCTATTTATTCCCTGGTTTTTGGTTCCCAAGTCAGTGGGGGTATTTAACCTATTCTGGTAAACTAGGGAATTATCAGGTTTTCAAGGAAAATACAGAGGGTAAACTACATGTTTTAATTTGTTTCCTTGTTTACTAAGTTTTTATGTTGGCATACATGTATCAAAATCTCGTTTTGCTACCGTAATTTGTTGATATCTTCCCCCCTCCCAAGGTGGCAGATAACCTATTAAATTCATCGGATTGGTCTTGGTCTCCATATTTTTTGGCCTGTGTATCTTTGATAGATTTGATTTAATGCTATCATGGCTTCGTTGTCTTGCTTGTTGACGTTTGGTCTCCATCCATCTTTTCAGGCAATGTTGAGGAGATCGAAGGGGAAGATAAAAGATCAAGTTGGTTTCCCTCCGCTGTTTGTTTGCATGGTTGCCCTGGTTTGTCTCACTATCGGGTTCTTGTTACGTGCTAAGTAAAAATTTTATGCTTGCCACGAAAGAACTTTAATCCAGTATGACGGATAGTAGAGGGTCTAGTGAGTGGTTAATTATGCCATCTTTTGTACTATGATTGTTAATAGCTCTCAACGATATATTTCAATAACGTGTGTAAAAGAACGTTTCTTCAAATACTAGAAAATGCAAACTTTAAACTTATTACCCATTTCTCGTATCAATATTGTAACTTCTAAGCGCGTCGCCTTATACATTGTTCAAATTCCGATGTGAAACTAGTTCCATGGCACGGAATTTTCATCACTGGATGGTGAGTGAAAAACACTGCAAATCGAGATTTTAGCTAGGTGAGTTTAATGAAGTTTGCTTCTCTTTCAGAATTAAGTTTCATTAGCTTTTCACGTACGATGTCCGAGTTGGAAGAATTTCCTATTGTGTAGGACGTTATATTAGAAAAAATAGTGAATTTTAACGTTCAATAAAAATTAAAAAACCTCGGCGACCAATTGAAAGAAAAGAAAGTTTAGCAACTCGTGAAAATTTTTAACCTCCAGTAGAAAGTTTACTTACGATGGTACGATACTACATTGAACAATTTCATCTAAAAGTATGAATCTTTCAGCAGAATGGATATTATCTTAATATTTATCTTGGCCAAAGTTCTAATACCCAAAAATGTTGAAAACAATTTCATCATAGAACATCATAATCCACATAAACCAAAAATTTATAATTGCATTCTGATTTTAGCTCAAATGTAAGGTGAAAACAATTTACAGTCAGTCATACACAAAGATATGTGCTTACAAAAATATACACCGATTTGGTGATCCATAACCTCGGCCGGGAAAGGGAACAACCTGCCGGATTTTCCCAAAATATCCCAAAATACGAACTATTGGGTTAACAATTACCCAGAAAGAAAACAAGAATCGGACCAATACCACTGCAATGAATAAATTTGTGCTGTGCTAATTTAGACACCGCTATCATCCACACGAAGAAAAACACTCCATAATATTAACAAGCGAAAAGCCAAAACCTGATTGCATGAGCCACCCTCAACTATATGCTTAGTGTTTGGCCTCTTCTTGCCATTGTTGCATACTTTGTTCGGTTGGAGAGCCTGGAACATATGGTACAAAACCCCGTCCACCAAAAACAGGACGCATGAAGCCATCATCAAATTTTCTCCAGTAATAGTGGACAGTGCGTGTAGGCTTCCTCAAGAGCATCCTTAAACTGCTTGGACGAAGCACATTTCGATCACCTTGATTAGCTTCTGAATCCTGACCATTAACTACACATTGTTCGTCCAGATCAAGTTCAGGATCGTGTTCATTGCCAAGA
>CAIGRN010029284.1:0-16439 GCA_903798345.1 Fraxinus anomala
ACAAGGCATCGAACTTAGATCATTGCATCTCGGAGACACAGTGCTTTGTGGCGAGCACATAGTGAAGGTCTTCCACCTTTTACTTGAGAAATGCCGTGTCCATATTTTGGAGAGATTGAACCCGTCTGATTTCTATGAGGAAAAAGAAAAGAAAAAAGCATACAGACCTACAGGGTTGGAAAATAAGAGGAAAACTATGATGTGGTTGGCAGCTCTATGATTGAATTCAGGAGAAGAAACGGAGGTTGCTTAATCTCAATAGATTTTACAGTACCTTTGTTGCATTCTGATTGACCCCTATTAAGATGGCTGAGGCTACAATGGATAAACGAAGTCTGTTAATCCATTCATATCAGTTAGTTATGAGGGGTAGTTTGAGGAATAAGGGGGGAAGTAGATAAATGTAACAGGAGACGGAGCAGAATGATTATGGAAATATTGAGTAGTTGGTTGAGTCTATTAGGAGAGATCCGGCCTCTCGAATGCTTGGAATTGTTCTTTCAATTTCTATTTCCAGTTTCTATGAATTTCAATATATTTGTTTACAATTCAGCAAATCAATACAGTAACAAGCCTCAATTATCAGCCAATTCAGTATATCAAAATCCCGTTACAATATCTGTTGCCTGACATATCTCCTAGATCAACAGCAGCCAGCATCTGAGGCATCAGTACAATCCATAGTAGCAGCAGGGGATCCTATCAAATTGGTATCAGAGCACTCGATCCTTGGACAGATGGAAACTAATTTTAGCATAGAATTGGAAGAGAGGTAGGGCTCGATATTGAATCAGTTTGAGAAATTGATAATGCAAAGGGAAGGAGACCGAGACGTTGATTCTGGGCTGGATGCTCAAGGTAACTAATAATATCAATATTACATGGAAAAAATACAAATTGGTGGGTGTCAGTGTCGGAGATGATTTTTTCCAGAAATAGATTGTCTGAAGTAGAGAAAATGGAAGGTGCAACATCCTGTTTTGACTGCGAAACATGGAAATGGTTTCAGGAGGTAGATCAACTACGACCGGTGCGAACATGGGATGAATTGAAGGGATTGATTGATGTTGGCTCGATTTTGCATAACTAAGCTCTCTGGTGAAGAAGTGCCGATGTGAAGGCGTAGGAGTGCGGTTAACTGGGAGACAGTGATTACTGAACAGCGGCGTCAATTAGAGGAGTTTACATCGCCATCGCCATCGTCGGAGAGGGAATCGGAGCATGCCGTAGAAGGTGTCTCTGTGAATGGGCTGAATCACGAGATGAAGAAAGGGGAAGCAAATTTTGTCAATGGGCTTGTAGACATGGCTGAAATTCATATAAACAAACAAGTGGGATTGGTTTTGGAGTTGGCCCAAAGAATGGAGGATAAACTTTCCATGACCCAGATTCATTTGACTGCACCTGGCCCATTAAAAGGTAAACCCATATTAACACCAACCCAAGCCAATACTACTCTTCCCTTCCAATTACGTTACAACCCTCTACACCCCCAAATTTCTTTCCCAAAATCGGAGCATCTGCCGGAATCAAGCCTTCCATCAACGGAGAAGAAAAGGTATATCCAACTCCATCGCCATCGCCATTGCCGTTGGAGGAGGAGTATGAGCGTCAACTTGCAAAACTTCCATTGCAGTCGAAGGTTGGTGTTAGAGATGAATCAGAACAAGCATGGGGAGGGAATTTCATCAACAAACTGAATTCGAAAATTAGGGCCTGAAGACCAGTTGCTGAAATCAGTGGGCTTGAACGAAATGGTCCAGCATGTTGAAGACTGAAAGGAGTTGCTGAATCAAGCCTAGATAGGGTTTGGCCCAATTAGGAATAGAAGCCCATGATATGCTAATTACGCCATCCACTTCCTTCACTTAACAAATCAATTCCTCAAATCGCCAATTCTGCTCCACCAGAAATTGTACCCTCTAGATCTCCAAATTTTACAAATGGCTAACTGATGTGGATCTCCAATTGATGTGTGGGCTAGGTCTATTTTTAGGGGGCGAAGAAAACTATATTTGGCGTCAAATTAAGCACAACGAGTTCAGGTTTTAATTATCAATAAAGAAACTGATTGCCTGGTTATGGATGTCGAAGAAGGTCAAGGCTGCAGCATAGGAACTGATGGGATGGTAAATTGGTTGGAGCTTTTCCCAAATACTATAGCTAGTTGAATTGCAATGAGGACCATGAAAGGAGGAGGGAGGTTAATGCAGCTGGAGGTTGTGGTGATGATACAGTATGGGACTGAACACAAATTTAATTCAAATAGCTGGACTCACAACTTCGAAATTTTGTGCACGGATGCGACTGGTTATGGAGTCTTAATGGACACTATATTAGTGATATTGGGCCTGTTAAATAAGTCTGCCAACTTCCTCAGACCAAGAACCATGATTTTAACATCATCAGTGATTGGGGTACTTGCAAAGGAATTTATGTGGTTGTACGATAAATTGACCGTACAGCCATAGCCTCCACCTTGAGGACAAGGTGGATTTCGGGGGGCGAGTAATGATAGGCCCCTATTAAGATGGCTGAGGCTACAATGGATCAAACTAAGTCTGTTATTCCATTCATATCAGTTAGTTAGTTATCAGGGGTAGTTTGGGGAATAAGGGGGAAGTAGATAAATGTAATAGGAGAAGGAGCATAATGGTTATGGAAATATTGAATTGTTGGTTGAGTCTATTAGGAGAGATCCAGGCATCCAGCCTCTCGAATGCTTGGAATTGTTCTTTCAATTTCTATTTCCAGTTTCTATGATTTTGAATAAATCTGTTTACAATTCAGCAAATCAACAGTAACAAGCCTCAATTGTCAGCCAATTCAGTAGATCAAAATCCTGTTACAATATCTGTTGCCTAACATTTCTCCTAGATCAGCAGCAGCCAGCATCTGAGGCATCAGTATAATCCACGGCAGCAGCAGGGGATCCTATCACATGCTGGACGAGTTAATTGTACTTTTTTCTCCTTTAAATTGAACACTTTGTATAATTATACTTCAACCTGACATTTAATAAAATATAATGGTATTATCTAGATTCTCAACTTCAATGCCTTGAACTTGTCTTGATGATGCCCCCAACGTGGAAGCACATTAATATCCTTTGCAAATCTTGCACAAATCAACATTTCTTCCAAGGGATGATATCTCCTTTATTTACCACTGGTGAAAGAGAAGAATTTTGTTTCTCACTTCTGGTAGAATATGTAGTCACCAATTTAAATTACAGAACCACACGCTCAGCTTGCAATTAGGATGCAGCACATGCATATTATTTCTCTGACGTTTTATATTATTAAATATTGGGTTTCTAATTCAAGTTTATTGTTCTGATGTAATTTCATTATGGAGTAACAGCAATGCAGATCGGGTTAGCTGCTGGGAGCTAACGGTTCTGGCTTCACATGTGCACCCATCAGTTGCTGCTATGGTCAGAACCCTTCTTTCGGGGGCTAATATTGTTTACAGCGGAAATCCGCTGAACGACCTCTCACTTGGTTCATTCCTGGATAAGTTCATGGAAAAGAAACCAAGGCAAAGTACATGGCATGGTGCCTCCCAGATTGAACCTGCCAAGAAGGTTCGTTCACCTACACTATTTTTTTAATATTTTTTTGGCTGGTACGGGGTTTAGATCTTCTCTCTGGATATTTTCTTTCAAACTTAATATCTGATTCGCATATTTTGACTCATTGTCCGTTTTCAATTCCTCCCCATACTTAGACTCGACTGAATTGAACTGGATACGGTAATCATAAGCTTTACACACAAGTTAATTTGGAGGGTAGAACTCATTTGTATTGCTGTTGTCACAGTTTGATGTAATAATTGTTTTCTACCACGGTACTTCGCCTAACTCTTAATATCTGTCCAGCTTGATATGAAAAACCAGTTGATTGGACCAGAAATAGTGTCATTGGCCGAAGAGGATGTGCCCCCGGAGGATCTTGTTTTCCACAAATTCTACGTGAATAAAATGAATTCCTCCAAGAAACCTAAGAAGAAAAAGAGGAAGACAGCTGATGATGAGGCCGCTGAAGAGTTCTATGCTGTGGATGGTGCCGATGATGATGAGAGTGACAATGAAGAGATTGAAAATGTGTTGGACACTGCTAATCCTGCGTTAGAAGTAGATGGTGATTATAACTATGACGATTTGGACAAAATTGCAAATGAAGATGATGATGACTTGATTGGCAGAGGCAGTGATGAAGAGGACTTCCCCTCAGATATTGCCAATATGGAAATTGATGTTGCTGAAACTTTATCTGGGGAGGATGAAGACGATGATGAGGACATTGCCACAGGTGAAGAAGATGATGAGAGTGACATGGATGAGAGTTTTAATCAGAAGAAAAAGAAGCAAAAATCAAATAAACATTCTGCCGCATCTCCCTTCGCTAGCCTTGAAGATTATCAACATTTGATGGATGATTCAAATTCAACAAAAAACACATCCACCAACAAAAGAAGTCACAAGGGGAAGAAAAAAGTGTCTTCGTGAGTCCATATTTAAGTTTGCAATGCAATGTTAGAGAGACATTGCATATGGGTAATTTTTGACTCCAAAAATATTTATATGTAGTTTTGTGGGCTGGTAAAGTTAGCCTTGGGACTTTTTCTCCTTCCCTCCTGTAATTTGGTTTATATGGTCAATCAACATGCTTTGTTCCTCCTAAAGGGCATGTTAGACAAAACCTTTTAAAAGTCTACTTTGAAGATTTACTTAAACGTGCAAATGCTTTATTGACTACGAGTTTCTTCAAAAAGTTTCTCTTAAAAAGAAGTAAAATGTCGCGTTTTGTCTCTCATTACTCCAAAACATTATTTGTTACAATAAAATTCTTCATCACATATTGAGCCATTAAAATATTCTACATACAAATCAATAAAATTACTTTAAATTTCAATCACTTATTTTTTAAAAAATATTATTTATTACACAATTTCTTCCACAATAATAGGTGGCAAACACACAAAATAAGAACTTATAAACTAACATCAGACCCAAAAACTAAAATTTCCTCAACTCATGATTAATTGGTTAACTAACACACAACATAAATCCACATGAGCATTTTGACCTCCAAGGTAAAAAACACCTAACTTCAAATTACAGCTACTACAAAAGAAACTTCCATTACAGAGTAGATTTGTTTCTAATATATAATCTATACATCTATTAAGAGATTTTAACCTCAACTGTTTTGGCCTTGGGTGGCGGTGGCAGCTTCTCCACCACCACTGTCAACACCCCATTTTCACATTTAGCTGTAATGGCTGATACATTACAATTTTCAGGAAGTCGAAATTTCCTCAGTAGCTTCTGGGGGGTCTTCCTCTCTAGCCTTATGTACTTGCACCCTTCTTCTTCCCCATCCTCGCGTTTCCTCTTCCCGTTACTCTTGATTACTAGTGTATTCTCATCTTCTACTGTAACCTGCAAACAATCCCAAAAAAATTTAGATAAATCATCTCTAAAATATGAAATGGTTCTGAAAAAATAACAACATACCTGGATATCAGATTTAGTAAGACCAGGAACATCCACAAAGAATATGTATTCCTTGGGAGTGTCAAGAATGTCCACTGCCACTGGAATGGTAGCGTTCTCATTGCTATGACGTGGGCGAGAAGAAGAAGAAGAAGAAGAGAGACTTATTTTCTCAAGGGTCTCTGGGAAATTGAAGATATGGTTCATTGCATCCACAACAATGCTCATTTTTGTGCCAAAAGATAGATGAGAATTACAGTTCCTCTATTCAAAGAGAGAATTTTGATTGAATTGCAGAGAAATGGGAGAGGGGTTATGGGGTATTAGTAGGGAAAATAAGGAAAGATCGAGATTACTCTATCTGGTATCCATTTTGTTCAAGAAAAGTCTAGAAAGGGCTTTCCAATTGGTGACATCCTGAACACGAGCAGCATCTGGGACCATACCACCAGTAAAGTTTGAAAAATCCCGCCCGTGTGTAATCCCATTTTATCGAAAATATATTTTTCTTTCTCTTCATTTCAATTACACATTATTTAATAAAATAATATTACATACAAATTTAATTTTTTTTAATCAATGCATTAACTATCAATCTATAATTTTAAAATGTATTCTACACAAAAATGAGCTCAAACAAGCTCTGTGTGTAATTTTGAAAGGAAATCATCGAAAAAAGTAGCAGTGTATTAACGGGGAGTTTGTTAATTTCAATTTTCATTGGAACGGTACAAAATCCTGTTGAATTCAACTATCTAGGACAAATCTATATGATTGTGTTGTTTAGTGTGTTTTTAACGACCTTTATTTGTTAAAATTCATTCTTTTGCGTAATGTTATTTATTAAATATCAGTGTTGGTATGAATTTACGTGACAATTATATTATACTAAATAATATATTCATTTAAAAGCATAATCCGTGACTCATTTAATTAAATTTATGAAATTTAGCCAATTAAATTGTTGCTTTAGCACCATTATTCCTTTTTGTACAGTGGATCAGGTTGTCGTAAGTGTCGTATCAATTTCAAATCATGAGGTACTATTGCACTTAATTTTTAATCCAAAATTTTTGTTATTCCAAAACTACCCTCCAATTTCTTGTGTCTCCGAGTCTCCATGCCAATAGAGAAGAGTTCCAAAAATAAGAATGACAAAAAAAATCAATTAAACTCGATACCCGTGGATCCTGCCCCCAATAGGATGTTGATTACCAACTTAATCGAATATTCGGGGCGGAAACGAGGTGAGAGACTTCGCCTCGGGGTGAGGTCGAGTAACAAGGTTCCCACCTTGCCTCGTCTCATTTAATTTTTAAAAGATTCTAAATTTACAAAATAATTTTTTAATTGTTATATATAATGGCCTCAGCCCAAGTCCACTAATGACCACTCAACTTTATATTTTGTGTCACTAGGGCAGTTCAATTTGATTTTATTTCACCATGATCACCTAATTTTATACTTAGTGTCATCAGGTCACCAAATTTGATTTTATTTCACCATAACATCCAATTTTATATAACGTTTCACTATGACCATCAAATTTCATATAACATTTCACAATGACCATCCAACTTTTTTCACCATTTTTATTAATTTTAAAAGGATAAAATGAAAATTTTGTATTATATATAAAAAAATAAAAATAAAAACTTATTTAAAAAAAATCTAAAATAAAATAAAAAACTTTTATTTTAATAAATAATAAAAAGTTATCTTTTACTCCTATTAAAATTAGTGAAAATTGTAAAAATAAATTGGTTGATCATGATGAAATATTATATGAAATTAGATGATTATGGTGACACATTATATGAAGTTGGATGGTCAAGGTAAAATAAATTTATATCATTATAGTGACACTAAATATAATGTTGGGTAATTGATGAAATAAAATTAAATTGAATGATGACAGTAACATTGATAAAGTTGAGTGCCAATTTAACCCTAATTGAAATCATTCGCAAACGGCGTCCGTCCTTGTCGTTTTGGCTGCTTCTGCTTCTTCTTCTTCTTCTTCTTCACCAGTTTCCTTTTCATTTCCAGTTCCAGCTTTGCAGGCCGACAATAATATAGTAATTGGTTGCTGTTATATTCTTCTACTTCCACTGCAGGTGATATAAGTATTTACTTTGAATCATTAAATTTATATTTCAATTTAGTCCGTGAAGATTAATCCTCGAATTTATATAAAAACCAGAAATTCTATAGAATGTCAAGGTTTCGTGCTCTGTTGCAGGCTTCTATCAATGCAACTAAAAGAGGTATCTTTTGATCATTACCTCGTCATCCAATTAAACTTTTTTGATTTTTTTAATCTTCAGTATATTCTTGATACTGAAATTATTTACTCCTGACCGGTGACACTTCTCGTCTTATCTGTTGTTGTTTTGCAGATGTAAAATTGTAAAATTTTGAATTAACGTTGTAATTAATATGCGGAGTTAATCTTGCTTAGGATATAACTCGAAAAGAAAATGAACTTATGTTGGTCTTCTAATAATTATATTCCTTCCTCATTTTGGAAGGATTTGAACTGCACCATTTTTACGGCTCTACAATCTGTTAATCTGTGTTTGAAATACTGAAAACCCTCAGGCAATGTGTTAGTAAACTAATGGCATGCGTAGTTAAATCTTGTTTCAGCACCCATCAGCTTTTTATTCAACTAAAGGGGATAATAAAGCTTAGATAGACGTTTCTCGAGGATGGGGGCTGGAAGCAAACTGATGATTGTCGTTTTAATTACATGCTAAAGCACTACAACTTGTTTCCTTTTTCTAAGTTCTCCCCACATCGTATCGGAATTCAATAATGCTGAGGAAGCTAAAAATCTTCAACTTAAGTGAATGGGTGATTGGTGAGAAGTGCTGTCATGTTAGTCTTTTAGCAACATATAGTCTTTCGTTAAATGCTGACTAGCTTTCTTTTTGTCAGAAGTATTAATACACGATCATATATTGAGTGTGAAAAATATCCACTTTTCCATCTTTAGGGTTAGCCTGAAAGATTGTAAAGTGGAGGTCGTTTAGGTGCTTCTTTCATCTCCCTGGACTTTTGAAGATGGTTGGTCTATTAGAAAATTGTTTGTATTTCATAAAATGGAAAATTATCACCACCTATGTACAATCTCAGAGATCTATGAATTCAACATTATGCTAAACTATACTCAAGTGATATCAGTCCTCGGGTATTGCCATCTAATAATTTGATAGGTTCCTGGACGGACATCCAGATGGAATGGAGTGATGCTGCAAATTGTCGTCTCTTCTGCCTTCTTTTGAAAATAAATAAAAATAAAGCATCTAAATAAAATTACATCTCATAGCGCTTTCCTTTTCATTCTTCAGTTATTGACCGAGTCTTCTGATGAGCACATTCATCACCTTCATCCTGTTATCATTTTGTTGTCATCTTGCAGCTTTAGTATGGAATGCTGAAGACTTAGTTCCACCAAGTGAAAAGTATATTTTCAATTTTAATTCAAAAGAGGAGCTTAAAAGGTGGCATTTGTATTCAGATTCTGAATATGGAGGTAATGTAGATTTAAAACTTAGATATCTCTATTCCCTGAATCCGAATTCTAGAAAGTGCAATGACCTAGACAGATCAAGTAAATGATCTTGCCCTTTCATACTGCTGATACCATGTTAATGTAACTAAAAGAAACTACATTGCATTCCTACCCGTGTTTATAAATCTCTACCTATACACGCAATTATGCATACATGAGAAATCAACCACTGGAAGATTGCATTAGTTTCAACAAAATATTGGTTGATGTTGAAATTTTAACTGAACTTATAATACTTTCTACATGATGTCGGTGTTGTTACTAACTTACTATATATGGTGCCACAGTATATGCCACAAGAATTATTATAAAAGAAATGGAAATGCACAGGGACTCGTATAATGAATGGATATACAGTAGAAAACTAAAATTTGGCTTGAGAAATTTTCTGCATCTATTGTTATGTTGGTCCAAGGATAGTACGGACTTGTCTACACCATTTGTGAGTTTTGTATATGAATGAATAGCAGCATCTTTATGTTACTTTCTGCACTATCAAAGTTATGATTCTGATATGCTTTTTTTAAATTTGCTTTATGACAATAAGCCCTAAAAAATTTCTTCAATAATCAATGTAGTTACCTTGTGAATATAAGAAGGCATTTTATACTCATGATGAAAAAAGATAAAAAGAATAGTTATCATTTTTCTTAAAAAATTAAATGTAGAAAGTATGATGAGCACAGATATTAAGATTTAAATGTAAGTTAAAAAGTTGAAGAAACAATTTTTGAAACAAATGCAGTTCGTCAAAGTTATACTGCATTTCTACACGATGTCAGCATTGCTACCATGTATGGCGCGGCAGTATATGCCACAAGAATTATTTTAAAAGAAATGGAAATGAAAAGGACTCGTACAATGATTGAATATAACTTTTCAGGCTTGTCATCTGCATCGTTGGAGATAAAAGAGTCTGGAAATGGATCAAGTGGTACTGGTCAGTAATTCTATCTCTTCCCTTGTTACTATACATAATGCTTATATGCATGAAATTTCTCAAATTTTCTCCTTTTTCATCTTACTTATATGCCAGTAACTAGCTATAATCACATAAAAACTTTGATGGAAAGGTTATTTCTTTGTTCTTTGTTTTTGAAACATATTGTAGTTGATAGTAGCTATAATCACATAAGAACTTTGATGAAAAGTTAACCTTTCCTTTCTTAGTTCTTTGTTTTTGAAACAAATTGTAGTTGACGTACCTTTCATCTTCATTAAAAGTGCTTTAATTTGAAAACTTGGTCTTGTCTTCCAATTTTATTTGTTGTGAGCTATGATGCATGACACTTCTACTAAGATAGCATGTCCATGTTGATATGAATCTTGTAGGATCCCGACGCTTCATAGACAGTCAAGGACATGAATCCAACAAGCCACGTGCCCTTGTCCCAATTTTTTATATTGTTTAAATTATTGACACTCAAGAGATGCTTTAGAAACACCCCTCAGGCAACCGTCTGCATGCCATATATTTGTCTTACATTATGTGAAGTTAAAATTTTAAATAATTTAAATGGATGTGTCCTATTTTTTCGAAAATTTATGTGCAACGTGTTTGTGTCATGTCGGACATGTCCATGCATGTGCAACTTAGGTTGTGGGATAACTAGGTCCAATTATGTATGGCTATATATGTGTGTGTGTGTGTGAATCTATATATGTATGTATGTGCATGTCCACAAACCAAAGACAATTAAGACTGTTTAATACAATTACTTTCCTTAATACTACTTCAGTACTCAACTCTTGAAATACAATATTCTGGCATTAAAACTCTTCTGTTTAGGTTATCTTCATCTTATGCAGTTCTGTTTTAATTGCTGAACCTTGATTATTTTCGATTTCTGTCGTAGGGGTGTTTTCTGGGAACCTATCTTTGGATGTCAGTGAGAGTTCAAGATGGAACATAACTCGAAGCGGCTTTTGTGGAATGCGGTCTAAAAAGGTGCATGATATTCATAAACTTCCTGCTCATCTGCAGATCAAGGGTCACACTGCTAAAGTTTGACTGGTGAAACTTAAGAGTTAATTGGCACTAAAATTCATGCAACAACCCTCTCGATCTTAATGTCATGTCATTCTTTGAAAATTTAGAGAAATTAGGGTTTTAGCTTTGTCAGCAATTCTTTAGTGACTTTTCTAGTGTTCACGCTAAAAAGAAAAATATGCTACAAACCAAATTAGAACATATATCATTTGGCTGTCATCTGTTGCTTTATAATGACTTCCTTATCCATTTGTTGCTTCTGTAGTTTGATGGCTTCATCGATTTGGATGGATACGACGCATTAGCACTAAAACTGAAAGGAGATGGGAGATGCTATATTTCAACTGTGAGTACTCCAAATGCTATAACTCAATGGAACATGCCCAAGATTTGCCTTGAGTGCTTGAAACTTGCAATGCTGTTAAACTTGCAAGTAGAGGGAATAATGCTGGTGTTTAGCACCATTCTATATGGCAACACGCGGTATCAAATTATATGTCTAACTAAATGTAGGGATATGGGACCCATTAAATTATACCTATCATTTATGTTACATGGTTTGCAATGGTGCTATACTTTCGAGTAGAAAGATTATGTTGCACCACTAGTGTTTAACACCATTCTACGTGACGACACATGTGGCATTAAATGATAAGTCTAATTAAATGTCAGGATATGAGACCTGTTAAATTAGACCCATCATCGAATGCCACATAGATTGGTGCTAAATGCCAATGATATTACATAGCATTACTTAAGTAGAAAACACAAATAAATAATCGAAAACTGATGGACCAAACTTCGTTGAGCCTTCATCAAATTTTAATGCAGATTTATACAGAGAACTGGGTGAATTCTCCTGGACAAGAAGAAGATAACTCATGGCAGGCATTTGTTTTTGTGCCTAAAGACAACTGGTATATTGCAAAGGCACGCTCTCTCTCTCTCTCTCTCTCTCTCTCTCTATCTATATATATATATATATATATATATATATATATATNCACGTTCACTCGCAATTTGGATGCTCCATTGTTTGCAATCCTTTTTTTGTTTACCTGTTTTTGGGTATGTACATGTATATGTTATGGGCATGCAATTCTGTTTTTATCATGAGATTGATTTTGTTAGAGAATGCAACTTGTGTATATAGTAAGAATTTTTTTTTTCTTTTAGCTGCTTTTCGAAAATGGAGTATAGGCATCCTGTAAAAGGAGTTTTGGTGTTTTGGTGTTTTGGTTATAAAGTATAATTTCTGTTGGGACTACATGTTACATTGTTACAGTAGTTTGAATGCTGTTCATCTGCTGACTCGCGGCAGCGTGACAGCAATGAATTTTGCATAAAATGGCATGAGATATTAATGATTTGGATATTAACCTGCTTGTGCAGATTCCTCTTGCCCGATATCTGCCAACATGGAGAGGAAATGTTATAGATGCAAATCTAGAGATGAACCCATCACGAGTTGTTGGCATGTCCCTATCTGTCAATGCAGAAGGTGGAATTCCTGATGCTAGATCTGGCCATGGTGATTTCCAAGTTGAAATTGACTGGATAAAGGCCTTGAGAATGCAATAAATTAACAGAAGTCTTTTTTCAGAGGGCACTAAACAATCTTTGGGAAGACGGGCTTTTTTTATTCATGTGCTTCTGTTTTGATGTATAATCATAAAGAGAATACAAAACCTAAGTTTGATAATTTTGTGGCGAGTACTTAAAATTTTTTGTAACTGGGAATAACGTAGACCAATTGTGTCTAAAAACTATAACATGAGCAAGTATGAGAAGTATTTATAATCGATTTAAATTATAAATAGATATAAATAAGTGATAGAAAAGTAGATAATATTTACGACTCTTTAAAATACGTGAATAAAAAATTACTTTATTCATAAAACCATGATGGAATTCATGTAAAAAGATCAGATGGCTACAAAACGAAGTTGTTTTCTTGGAAAATAACGTGTGGCAGACATGAATGTCAATGTAGTGATTACCATGCAATTAAAATGAAAAAGGAAAAGGCCCCATATGATTGTAAATGATAGATGGGTGATTATAATGCTTCATTGTTGTCTTTTGTTGTCACCATTTTCAATCTGCTGATTATTATATTAGCTCAGGAAGATTTGCGTTAACTTTAGTTAGAATAGTAATGATTTGATGCTTTTGAAATTAAGTACAGCAAAAACTTTCCTCTTGATGACAAATTTTAAAAAGGGCTTGTAGCCTGCCATCTGTCCATTTAGAGCCATTAAATTTTGAATTTGGGATGGCAATTGGACATGATGACTTCCTCCTTCCCACGTTTCACTGAAGATTTTGAGGGAGTGGTACAAAAATTAAAATATTCTTATTTTTCGATTTAATCGTGAAGTGATGAATTCGTCCATACAATTAGCAAAGAATCACGCTACAAGTACATATATTTTTTACAAGAAAATTTCACAAATGATACTTGACGGAATTCATTGAAAGATGAAAAAAAATAAAATAGGATGCTATCAAGACGACATCCTGTATGGATTCTGTAAATCAATCTTTGCACTTTAAGCTTAATTCATTAATAAATTTGGAATCGAGTTGATAAACGTTACTGAAATGAATAATTGATAAATTGATAAAATATGTATAACTTATTATGTCCTGTTTGATGGGGATTGAAATTATTTGTATAATTTCTATTTTCGAAAGCAATTAGCTCCATGGGCACTATCGTCAATTCAAATACCAAACAGTTGTCATTTTGAAACAAAATGATTGTCTGAAGCGCAATAACAGTATCAACATCATTCAACGTCAATCTTCCTTCTCCGAAACAGAAATGAGTGGAGCAAAATCTAGGTCTTCAGCTTACAACTTACTTAAAAACCCCAAACCCCTGGCATTATCGAACACCAGAATTTTTTTGAATGAAATTAATTTATCGACAATTAACTTAACAAAATTATATGAATTGCTGTTCGGATTTTAACGTGTTCCGATGATCGGTTCTGGGAAACGAAGAGCTTCGCATTGACATTCACAGGGTCAGTTGTGTTCTTGTTAATAATAGAATTCGAAATAACTTTTTTTCCCACATTTTTGTAATTGTTCGTAATTGTATCATGACGATGCTGCAGAAGCAAATGCTTAGCATTTGATTGTGATTATCTTTAAATTGGATCTGAGTGAATTTTGATTTTGTCCTTCTTTTATTTATTTGTTTTGCTTTATTGTTTTACTTGCCCTTGTTCTTTGGTTGGATTGTGTCTGTCTTTGTCTTTGGTGTACCCTCTCAATTTTAGGCATATTTTCAAATGATAATATATTTAACTGATAACTTTTGTCTACTAATGTTCACTTTATTCGATTGCCTTATTTTATCCAGATACATGCGTACTTTTTGGAAATATATTTCTGTTATTTGGATTATGGCAAAATCTCTTTATGGAGAGCATCTATAAGTTAAATTTTTCTATGCTAAGTATTACTATATTTTGATATGTTCCGAGATTACAGGGTATGGGATTGCATATGTAAAATAAGACTAGGGAAATTTTGTGTTCCCTCAGTAAAACAATATGAAGTCAGATACGCCTCTGGACTATGCTGTACTCCAGCTGTCACCTAAGCGCTCACGGTGAGGAAATTTAATTGATATGTTTTACAATAGTTTTGCCATAAATGCTCAACTCGTATAGATTCTCAGTTATTTATTCTTCTTGGTCAGATGTGATCTGTTTGTTTCTAGTGGTGCAAATACTGAGAAACTTGCCTCGGGATCAGTTAAACCATTTGTTGTGCATTTAAAGGTTGCAGAGGAACACGTTGCATCGGCTGCGGAGTTAGTTAAGCTTGAAGTTGGGAGATGTAAAAATGTGAAAACATGGTTCACGAAGGGAACAGTAGAGAGGTAGTTCCATTTGCAACTCAAGAAGGAACTTATTTGAAATATACATTAGTTTTAGTATATTTGGCAATTCTTATTTTCAGGTTTGTACGGTTCATAAGTACACCCGATATTTTGGAACTGGTTAATTCATTTGACGCCGAGACGTCTCAATTAGAAGCAGCCCAAAGAATATATTCAGAGGTATTTATTTGTGCATCGCTTATAAATGTTCATTTTGTAGTGTTATTACATCGCTAAATTACTCTCCATCAATTTCAGGGAGCAGGGGATTTGCTTTCTGGTATGGACTTGTTTCATTTCTCATTGTCAGTTTATGTGGCCGATTTTCCTTTTTATCTTGATTTCCAATGAAAATTTGGATATAGCAAAACCAATGATCATACCATGACATATACAGATTATTTTTTTATTTTGTTGTTTCAATATTGTTTCGGACATTGAAATGCAGTTTGTTGCGATTCCCAAAAAGCAAAAAATAAATACTGTTTGTTACTGTGCACTAACTTATTAGTTACTATATTCTTGAACGAACATTTCTGCTTTAATTGGGGAGATGACCTTGGCATTTTATTTTCCTGCAGCTCTGCTTATATCTTTTGGCTCTTTGTTTACTGATAAACAGTAGAATGGTTGTTGACCTTGCTCCTAAAGAAACCCACCCATGAGGAAAAAGTGCTAAAAGAACATATCATGCAAGGTTGAAATTCTCTTATCAACATTTCAAAGGATATGCCTCAAAATATTTCTTGATCTACTTTTTGAATATAGTGGGAAAAATTAAATTTTTGCCTTCTATATGACCTCCTATGCAATTGCTGAACTAGCTATATTTTGTTTTACTTATTACAAAGGTTTCTAATGTTGAAGTGCATTAACAAAAAAGAAGTTTAAATTTTTGTCCCCAAGAACCTTGAAATTTGTTATATGAATCTTTTGTCACAGTTTTGTGCAATTCAGACTTGCCTCTTTCGAGGGTTCCTTTCTTTTAATTACTCGTAGCTGGAAATATGTGGTGTAATCTGGACATTATTTTATTTTGTTTGATGTAAGAGGATCTTATCCTCTTAATAATTGTAGATACACTTCTATAACTAATAAAACTGTATTTTTTATAAAAGGAAATTCATACTCAGGCTGGAGTAACATTTCTGTGTGATACTTAACTAAGTACTGTATGTTTTATATTTATGATTGAACCATGTTGTCCTTGTTTGTCATGAACAGAGTAGAAACTTGCATTTATCACATCCAGCTGAAGCTTTAGTGCAACTTTCCGGATCTTAATTTAGTTCTGTCTGTATGTATTTTTCATGAATCTATTGTTTGCCAAACATTTCTATATGTTTGGTATGATCACCCGCTTTCCCCCCTTTTCTGATCAGGTACTTTTTTTATCTTTATTCTGACAGGTGGATCTGGGGTGACAGCTGCGGATGATGCGACAAAGTATTACCTCCTCCCCCCCCCCCCCCCC
>CAIGRN010029286.1:0-19301 GCA_903798345.1 Fraxinus anomala
ATCATGGCCGCACTTCAATATTTCCAACAAATTCTAAATCGCTTAAAACGAATATTTGTAACTTAAAATACCGAATCAAACTTAAATAATAATAATAATAATAATAATAATAATAATAATAAAGGGCTTAGCAAAAACGGTTTAGTCGAGCCGAGCCCTTAAAATACTGAATCAAACGTAAATTTTTTTTAAAAAAATAATTAAGAAAAAGGGCTTAACAAAAACGGCTTAGTCGAGCCGAGCCGAGCCGGGTCGAGCCATAAAGCCATTTGGCTCGGCTCGACTTATGAACAATAATAACCAAAGTGGCTCTTTTATTTATGTAGGATAATAATAGAATGTTACGTAAGTATCTAACCATAATTATTACTTTTTTCATAATATCCATATCTTTTACTATTATTGCGAAAAAGGTCTTTACATTTTTTTATTTTTTTATCCAATTTATCAATAAAGAGTTGTGAAATAAAAAAGGCTTAGAAAAAAGGGCTTAACCAAGTCGAGTCCTTAAATTACTGAATCAAACGTTAAAAAAAAAAAAAAGCCTTAGTCGAGCCGAGCCATAAAGTTATTTTGCTCGGCTCGACTTATGAACAGTAACAACCAAAGTGACTCTTTTATTTGTGTAGGATAATAATAGAATGTTACGTGGGTACCATAATTATTACTTTTTTCATAATATCCATATCTTTCACTATTATTGCGAAAAACGTCTTTACATTTCTTTTTCTTTTTTTAGTATTTTCACTCTTAATTAAAAAAAATAATTAAGAAAAAGGGCTTAGCAAAAAGGGCTTAGTCGAGCCGAGCCGAGCCGGGTCGAGCCATAAAGCCATTTGGCTCGGCTCGACTTATGAACAGTAATAACCAAAGTGGCTCTTTTATTTATGTAGGATAATAATAGAATGTTACGTAAGTATCTAACCATAATTATTACTTTTTTCATAATATCCATATCTTTCACTATTATTGCGAAAAACGTCTTTACATTTCTTTTTCTTTTTTTAGTATTTTCACTCTTAATTACACATTTGATTGAGTAAATTATCATTCTTATTATTTTTCATCCAATTTATCAATAAAAAGTTGTGAAATGATGAATATACCTTCCAATTTAAAAAAATAAAGATTTTTTTTTAATTTTTAATTTTTAATAATTTATTTAGGACTCGTTTACACTTTTTTTTAAAAAAAATAAAGATAATTTCTAATTTTTTAATAATTTATTTAGGACTCACTTGCACTTTTTTTTTAAAAAAAAATTGGAACTATGATTACAATTAATTCTTTAATTTTTTTATTTAAATAGAAATGTATATTCTTTATTTTACAGCTGTATATTGAGAAATTGAATGAAAATGGATAGAAATGATGATTTACACAATCAAAAATGTAATCAATGGTGAAAATATAAAAAAATGAAAGATATATACGTTTTTCGCAATAATAGTGAAAGATGAGAACGTTATGTGCTAATTACCATTTTAATACTTTATTTAGAACTCAATTTGTGTGTTTTTTTTTTTTAAATTGAGACTATGATTGTAATTATTATTATTATTTTTTTGTTTTATTTAAAAAGAAGAGTATGCTTGTCATTTCACAATTTTTAATTGAGAAAATTGATGAAAATGATATTTTGTGCAATGAAAAGTGAAAATGAGAGTGAAAATGCTAAAAATGAAAGGTAATGATATTTTCCACAAAAATATTAAAAGATAGGGACGTTATGCACTAATTACTCTTTTTAAAATCTTTAATTTATCTTTTTCCTAAAATTATTATAGTTCTTTTCTTAATTTAGTAAATTTGTAGTCAATTTATCTAATAATAATAATAACAACAACAACAACAATAACAATAACAATAACAACACCAGCACCAACAATAATAATAATAATAATAATAATAATAATAATAAAAATAAATCCACATTTTCTTGTGCTTACCATATTGTTAGAGGACTTTTTAAATTTTTTCCAAAAATGTTTTCAACTGCACTTTTACGAAATTTTCAATTTTTATTCACTTCTTAACAACACATTCTTTAAAAAAAAAATCATTTTTCCTTTGAAAAAAAAAAAGCCATGTGTCAAACAGGCTTAATCCTCATTAATTATTTTTTATGATGTCTTTTAATTTTTAATTCTATCTATTTTCTCGAGTAAGTATATTTTTTATATCGACCTTTTAATTGTGGTTAATTAATGCATTTACCTTAGAAAAATGAATTTTCTATGTTTCTCTCGTGCTTATAATAATATGTTGCTAGGTCATCTCCAACTTTACACCAAATTTGAGGTAACTTTTACACCATTTTGCACAAAATCTTACACCAAACTAAAAATAATCTCCAACACATTACACCAAAAGTTGCACCAAATGAACAATGTTTCATCATTTTCTTCACTTTTTTATTCTTAAAAATTTATATATTTGAACAAATTTAATTTACTACTACATAAATAATTACATTTCGTTAACGAAAAGATTAAATTTGTTAACAATCATATTACAAGTACATAATTTTTCGACAGAAAATTCTTTATATGACGCCGCATCATTGGAAAATGAGAAAAAGAGGAAAAAAATTCAGTCACATTTTGCCTCATGGCTTTATTGTCATGATATGATGATACATCTGCATCTAATCCTAGTTAAAATTGAAATTTAATAAAAACAAAATTCAAAACTGATAAGCAAGTGGAGAAGAAATGATTAATTTTCACATATCAATTACAATGTACAAAGGCTGTATATATATACAAGTTTTGGAGTGGTGAACAAGTAAAAAGAATGTGGTCAGTGTGTGATGTACACATGAGAATCAATATAGTTACAACAATCAATTGTGGTCCCATAGGTGCACAATAGCAGCTTTCAGCTTTAGCATGAACATTGCCAATCCACATGCATCTACTACAAATTGTCACGAGCCTCAAGTATATATTTTAACATCCTCCCTCAAGTTGGAGTTTATTCCTTTACTCCAAGCTTGTCCTTGAGAAATAGAAATCTGGTTTGAGCAAGAGGTTTCGTCAATAAACATGCAATTTGGTCTGATGATGGAACTATTGTATTTTCAACTTCCCTTTAAGAACTTTATCCCTGACAAATTATATATCTAATTCAATATGCTTTGTTCGTGCATGGTAAATTGAATTAGAGGCTAAGATACTTGCACTAAGGTTGTCACACCATAGGATAGAGAGAGACATACTGTAATTTGATTTCTTTAAACAATGACTCAATCCAAGTTATCTCAGCAGAGGCTTGCGCCAGAGCTCTGTACTCTGATTCAGTACTTGACCTTGTCACTACTTGTTATTTCTTTAAATACTAGGCCACTAATGTATCTCCTAAATAGATACAATAACCGGTTGTCGATCTTTTGTCATCAGGACATGAAGCCCAATCTGCATTAGCGAACCCAGTGATATCCATTCTGTCACTTATTTGGATCCATAAACCTTGTTCAATTGTTCCTCTTATATATCTGAAGATCATCTTTACCGCCTTCCAATGTACATCTGAAGGAGTTTGTAGGAATTGACTTAACTTGTTTACCGCAAAAGTTATATCAGGCCGTGTATGTCCCAAATATTGCAGCCCACCTATTGTACTTCTATATGAGGAAGGGTCTACCATTTTCTTACATTCATTCTTAGAAATGTACTTGTCTACTGTCATAGGTGTTGCACAAGGTTTAAAATGCTCAAAATTAAACCTTTTCAA
Source organism: Fraxinus anomala (assembly GCA_903798345.1). Lineage (NCBI taxonomy): Eukaryota > Viridiplantae > Streptophyta > Magnoliopsida > Lamiales > Oleaceae > Fraxinus > Fraxinus anomala. The sequence continues at coordinate 3,736 of CAIGRN010029286.1, forward strand.
TAAGTCTTTTATGTACTTAATCTAAGTGAGGTGCATTCCTAATTCATACCTTCTTACCTCAATTCCAAGAAACTGATGCAGTTCACCTATATCCTTTAGTGTGAATTGTGTATTTAGTCTGTTAATGAAGCTTTGCAATACATTGTGATCATTGCCAATAATTACTATATCATCAACATACACCAAGGCAAAAATCACTTGTCTCTGATTCATATAAAAGAACAGGGAGCTATTTGCCTTGGACTTAATAAACTTCCAGTCTAAAAGTGTCTTTTTCAACCTTTTATACCATGCTCTAGATGCTTGCTTTAGTTCATAAAGAGCTTTTTCAAGCCTGCATAAAAAAAGTAAGATTGACCTTGTCTACAAAACCTTGTGGCTGGTTCATATACCTTCTTCATTTAGCTTTCCATTCAAGAAGGCATTGTTAATGTCAACTTGTCCAACACTCTAGCCCTTCAAGACAGCAAATGAAAGAATTATTCCTAGGGTAGATGCCTTTATTACCAGACTAAAGGTTTCATGATAATCAACACCTGAAGTTTGTAGGAATCCTTTTACAACAAGTTTGGCCTTGTACTTCAGTACTTTCCCTTCAATATCTCGTTTAAGCTTGAATGCCCACTTGTTTCTTATCACATTCTAATTAACCAATGGTGGCACTAATTTTCAAGTATTGTTTCTTATCAACGCTCTGTATTCATCATCCATTGCTCCTCTCCAATTTTTGTTGGACAAGGCCTCAGGTACAACATTTGGTTCAACAAGGCTTAGATCAACTCTGTATTCTTTGCATTAAGTTGAGTACACATTTGCTTTAAAGATACCATCTTTACTTCTGGTAATCATAGGATGCTCAACATTCTGTCTACTTAGTTCTGCCTCACCTTGATTTAGCTCATTGTTCATTTCAGTTTGCTCTATCTTAACATTTTCAGTTCTTTCTTGATTTTCCCTTTGAGTGTGTTCGTTGCTTGTCTTTGAGTTCTGATTTTCATTCACTTCAAGTGTCTCATTTTCAGACATTTCTAATTGATCAGAACTCTGAGATATTGCTGGTAGAGTTGCATAAGCATGAGTTGTATCAGTTGAGGATGTTGGATCAAAGTTTAGAGAAGTATGAAATGGTAGCATTGAATAATGGTTTCAGATTTTGGTGAGTTATTGCTTTTCTTGAGAAAATCGGACTGGAATGGAAATTCCTTTTCATTGAAGACTACATGCCTGGATATGTAGACTCTACCAGTTGGACTGAGATACTTATAACCTTTATGTGAGTTAATGAACCCAAGAAATACACTTTTTTTTAGAATGGAAACTGAACTTGTGATCTTGATAAGGTCTTAGGCAAGGAAAGCAAACGCATCCAAAAATTTTAAGAAACTCGTAGTCAGTTTGCTCATTGTTTAGAACTTGAGAGGGTGACTTCATCTTAAGAACATGTGTAGGTAATTTGTTGAGATAAGTGGCTGTGTGAAAGGACTCACACCAATAATGCAATGACATGCTAGCTTGAGCAAGTTAGACCAGTTTTATATGTCTGTGTTTTCTTTATGCTCTACCATTTTGAACTGAGGTGTGATGACAAGAAAGTCGCATATTAAAGCCAGATAGTTGAGCTAAATAAGTGAAAGCCCTAAACTCACCTACCAAATGTGACTGAATTGCCTTTATTTTCTTGTTAAACTTGTTTTCAACTAAAATTTTGAATTGAGTGAACGAGTTTAAAGCTTTTAATTTGTATCTCATGGAATATATCCAAGCGTACCTACTGTAGTCATCAATGAAAAGACTATAAAACCTAAAACCAGAAGTAGATTGTATAGGTCCAGGACCCCAAACATCTAGATGGATTAAGTCAAGAGGAGCTGATGCATGTGAAGTAGAATGTTTGAATGGTAGGGAATATGATTTACCAAGTTGACATACATCACAAAATTGACTAACTTCATTTACATCAAGTTTTTCATTACATGATTTGAGCACTCGTAACATTATAGGACCTGTAGGATGTTCAAGCCTCATGTGTAATAGTTTCAATTTGGACTCATATTCTATGGCACTTCGGGACTCTTTAGACTTAGTAACAAAACTTGAAGAGTTTAACTTATCTGAGTGTACCGACTTTTGATAGGGGGACCTCTTAACTTGATCTGGGCGTTCAATCTGATACAAACCATCCTTAAGTTTCCCTTCCTGTAGCACCTCTTCCGTCTGTTTTTCCTTGATAGCTTCCATTCCATAAATATGCTATTATCAGAAGTTAACTATGAGACACTTATCAGATTTTTCTTGATTGAAGGTACCAATAGCACATTACTAAGAACCAATGACTTGTTATCCTTTGTGCTCAAGCGATTAGTGCCAATGTGAGAGATCTAAAGTTTGTTTCCATTACCAACAGTAAGACCTTCCTTACCACCATACTCACGTAACTCAATCAGATTCGCTTTGTCAACAATGGCATGATTGCTTGCTTCTAAATCTGCAAACCAAGCTGGATCTGTAACAGTTCTTGATGAAGCTGTAAGGGCAGTTGGTCCTGGAAATTTGTTTTGATAGTGGTGATCAGGTTTGGTACCCATGTACCTCTCAATCATAACAATTAAAACATTTCTCTGTTGAATGGGTGCTCATTCCACAGATTTGGCACAGTCCTTTGCTTGCAATTTCCCTACCTTATTTACCTGTGTTTCTGCCTCCCCTATAGTTGTTGTTTCTTCCACCATAGTTAGACCTTCCACCTCTGTTATTGTTTGATCTGTGAATAAAATTTATTGAGGCTTGACTTAAGTTCACTGAGGCTAGGCTATTTTTCACAGCATTAAGGTGTTCAATTCTACTCTCATAAGTCATGAGTACAAACTGCAATACATGCCAAGAGATGGATTCTCTACTATTGATTTGAACTACAATATGAGTATATTTTTCATCTAATCCAGCTAACACTTGAGTAACAAGATCACTGTGAGGAATGCTTTTTCCAGCAATTGCAAGGTTGTCTGCTAGTTGCTTGATTGTGTTGAGGTATTGATCAACACTCATCGATCATTTTCTTGTCCTTTGAAGTTCACTGATGAGGAAGGCTACCCTTGATTTGTTCATAGCTCCAACACTTTCCTGAACTACATTCCAGAGGTTGCAAGAGTTTGAGGATCCCATCACTCTCATGGCGATCTATGGTGTCATTGATGAATACAGCCAACCCATTAATAGTTGATGAGTAGACATCCACTTCCCATACTTAACATTTGGGGCCATTTCAATGGTAACACTAGTGGTTGATCATAGCTCTAACACTCTCCTGAACTACATTCCAGAGGTTGCAAGAGTTTGAGGATCCCATCACTCTCATGGCGATCTGTGGTGTCATTGATGAATACAACCAATCCATTAATAGTTGATCAGCAGACATCCACTTCCCATACTTAACATTTGGGGTCATTTCAACGGTAACACCAGCAGGACCAATGGTTTTTGTTGTTAGGAATTCTGCTGGACAACCTTTAGTTCATGTGATGAAGCCTTCGAGATTATGTCCCTTAATCATTGGCATAACCATGTTTTTCCACAACAGAAAATTGTTCCCGTCAAGCTTCACTGGTTGAACTTGAGTAAGACTTATTCCAAATGAAGGCATCTAATTTCCTCCCAACATTAAAGGATCGGTGTGCTTGAAGCTGGCTGAGCTAATTGTGCATTGTCATTAGATCCGGTGTTAGCAATTGATGGATTTGATACCAAGTTGAAATTGAATAAAAATAGAATTCAGAACTGATAAGCAAGTGGAAAAGAAATGATTAATTTTCACATATCAATTACAAAGTACAAATGCTATATATATATACATACATACAAGTTTTTGAGTGGTGAACAAATAAAAAGAATGTCGTCAGTGTATGACGTGCACGTGAGAATCAATATAGTTACAACAACCAATTGTAGTCCCATAGGTGCACAATAGCAGCTCTCAACTTTAGCATGAACATTGCCAGTCCACATGCATCCACTGGAAGTTGTCACGTGCCTCAAGTATACATATAACAATTAATGATTATTTCTATGATGTGTTTTAAATTTTTTATTTTCACTTTTCTTCATTTAATTGTAGTTTTTTCTTTGACCTAATAAATTTGTGATCAATTTGATACATCTACTCTAAAAGAATATTAGAAAAACGAAGAAGTGTTTTTCTTAGTTTTTCTTATTCTTATGATAATATGTTGTCAGGTCAGGATCTAACTAACTCTAATTAATAATTATTCATATGATGTGTTTTAAAAATTTAAAATCTCATTTTTTCTCGAATAATTCTAGTTTTGACATAATAAATTTGTAGTTGATTTGATCCATCTATTTTAGAGAACTAAAATTAAATAAAGAAGATTTGTTATTCTTGTGCTTATGATATTGTGATGTTACGTCGATATCTCACAGGATAATGACCATTTTCATGCTAAAGTTGAGATATCGACGTAACATCAATTTGCAGTTTTCTAAATTTTTTATTCTCGCTATTCTTTCTTTAGTTCTAATTTCTTTGTTGATCGAAAAAACTTGTAATCAGTTCGATATTTTAATATGAAAAATTTAAAAAGGATAAAATGATTTTTAACTTTTAATTAACTCAAAAGAAAAAAATTGCATCGAATGTCCCAAACCATCCAAAAATGTGGAGCGAATGTCTCAAACCTTTCAAAAATGTACACAAAAGGACTCTAACGATTTACATAAAAAAATAAAAAACTATCAACTGACCAAAAATATTCAACTTCCCCAATTCACCAAACCATATCAATAGACAAAAAATATTACAATAAACCTGCAGGTATAGGCTTTTTTGATAGAATTTGAACAGGGTGTTGACATGGCACCATCCAAAGGTCCTCTTGGCACACAATTTAGAAGGGTTTGGGACCTCCATTGCTATGATTTAAAGGATTTGAGTGTAATCTGCACATTTAAGGTTTGAGTACTCTATTGCAATTATCCACATAAATATATACATATGAAGAACACTTGGCTTTTTTCTCCCACAAATTGATTAACAATTGACACAAATCTACGTATAGAGAGCGTGATATTTGAGGTTTTTGACTCATAAAACCTTAGATTATGAGAAATGTCAACCAAGTTGTATATTATAATTTTTCCATAATGTATGTTATAAGTTCTTCACAATAAATTGGTTGAGTTTAACCATAGAAAATAATCTAGCTTAAACACGCTATTGAGACAATAAGCTAGGGATCAATTATACAAATTTTCAATCGAATTTATTAATTTATCATCTATCTCTACTCTTTTATTCTTTCAAATCTTCTCCAATCTAATGCACCAAATTCAATACTTGCATCCCTTATCTCTTAACATTATGTCGAATATTAAAATTTGGGGCGACAGTGTAATTAACATCTCTTTATTTTCTTTCTTAACAGAAAATAATCTGAATGTGCAATTAACTTCTCAACATTGCTTGCACACAAAGACTAGTGATTAAAATCATTGGGAATTCCTGCAGCAACATCTACTTACATGTAATCGCCCAACTTGCATGTGAAAACCCACAATTGATTATAAGCTGCTTAGATAAACACAAACAAATAAACAATATCATATGCTTATGGGACCAACAAATGGATCATCAGACATAATAATCAATTTCTTTCTTCTGAAATTTCTATGGGGTAATCATCTTATACACAAATGTGCAGCATTATTTAGTACTTTCAGAACAAATAATCAATAGTTGTGCATCTATTTTCCACACAACTCAATTATGGTAAAAGACTGCGCCTTAGCTTGTTGACCCAGCAACTATGGACAAGATGAAAAGGAGCATGAAGTTGTTGTAATAATAGGGAGGATAATGATAAACATTTTTTTTTTTTTTTAGAGATTGACCGACTAGACATCACTTGAGAAAACTCATTATTCGCCAAATTCACTTTCAACCACATATTCTCCCAATAAAATAATTTTACACGTAAATTCAAAATTTTTTCCTACTTTTTATAATACATTTTCCAAAAAATTACTATTACAAAATCTATTTTCAATAAAAATGGGGCTCAAGCAAACCCATTCGCACATATTAAAATAGAGCAAGAGACGAGAGAAATAGAACGTTGAAGTATGATTACAATGCTGGTAATAGGAATGTACATGCACGAAAGCAGTACTGAATATGACCGATGTAATATATAAATAAGATTTTAATTTATTTTTTAAATAAAAATACGGGTCACTATGACATTTTGAGAGAGAGAGAGAGAGAGAGAGAGAGGACAACACGAGATTTAAGTTAAATATACTGAAAATGTAGGAGAACGAAATCGAGAACGCAAATATTGAAGCACCACCGAAGATATGATCAAATGCTAATAGCAAGAACTTGCATGTAGAAGGCAAGAATAACTTTTATATATTTTATAAGATTAAACATACTCAAAGTATAATTAAAATAATATTTTTTAAAAAATGCTCAATATTGCAATGTCGACTTTCTTAAACAAGTCAAAAGTGTGTAATTGATAAGGTAAACAATGAAATAATGTTATATGCCTACAAATTTCTCAAACGGATCTAAGCAAGTTGAGATATTGTTGGTAAACCAGAGATCATTGGTTTTGATTAGTTTAATTAATGTTGTTAACATACATTAGTGCTGACTAATTACATTTGAAATTCAGAAAAAAAATGTTCCCATTTCCTTATAAAATGGCCCACTTAGGTTAATTTCATTGTCATAAAATAAATGGATGTGCTGATCAATTTTATTTATTTATTTATTTTTCGGATAATAAATATTTCCCCACTCGATGATTGAATAATTACGTCCAGCGTGAAACTTCAATACACTATCTTCTTTGAAGTCGGTTCGAACATGCTCACGATGTCAAAGAGATTTTGAGACAAAAGGAGAGAGAATTCTAATTGATTCTATGAATAATTGATGAAACTTTTTCACGGTATGTTACTCGTAAATCAAAATCGTTCTATGTCCTTTCCTAAATCTCAATTTTCACCTAACTTTCAGTTTCTTGATCCACTATCACATACGTTGGGACATTTAGTGCGCTCAGATCCTTCACTGCATTAGATGATGAGTTTTCAGATTCCGAATCAAGTCCCAAAAACCACCTCCACTCCCTTGTTTCAAACATCCTCTTACATTTTCCACCCAATCCATGAGAATTCTCCAGCATCAACTCGAACATAAGACCTTCAACTTTGATACCAACTGAAGATACATACTTAAAATCAAGTCCGAAAATTTACTCCCTCTGAATCCAGCCCTATTTCGATCATGCATCTACATTAATGCTCCACATAAAACATTCAACTCCCCTTAATTTTATTTGATGTTAATTAGTTTGAAAACGTGAGACGATTTGTTTGCATGATATGAATTGTGAAAGCAAAGTCTTACCAAGTAGAATAAGATTTCAAAAGGTCACAAGACCAAGTGTCCCAGTTGAATAGCCTTTGGAATCAATGAGGAGGCCATAATGATTAATATCCAACTTCAATCCCATGAATAAGGATAAGATCAAATGCTATGTGGGCTATTCATTTAGTCAGATTTCCTTTATCCACTCTCACCAAACAAAGTGGCTGCATATAAGATTTTAGATTAAACGTTTTATTTTTGTATCTTTACCAAATAATTTTGCTATCTTTCCTTGAGTATCGTAAATCTTTAGTACAAGACGTAGAAAATGTCCAAGTATGGAAGAATATCATAGATGGAAATTATGATTAATTAGGAAACTTGTATTTTAGGATAATTGGCAGTTTATTTATTTTCCTTATTAGCCAGAATATTTTTCCTTTTTTTCTTCCAACCTTGTATTATAAATTGATTGTATTATTGTTGAAATTATGATCAATATATCAATATTCATTCCAAGCGTGTCTTCATGATATCAAAGCTAAGTTTCCTAACCTAGCAGACTAATGGCAGAATTCCCACCCACTAACCAGGAATCCACAACGTCTGAAACTTCTCAATTCGAAGCAGATGCTAATTCCTCATTCGGCTCAAATGGAATTGAAAAACTCATCCTTCCAACTCATAGTGGAAAAACTGAATGGAAGGAACTTTCGAGAATGGACACAATCAATAAAATTAGTGATCGATGGAAAAGAGAAATTAGGTAATGGCATTTGCTTCGAAACTTGATTGGGGATACGAAGAAGCCAACCGATGCAAAACTCCTGTCAAGATGGAATTCTAAAAATTCCATGGTAATGGCATGGCTAGTGAATTCCATGAAACCGTCCGTTGGAAAACATATCTCTTCCTCCCCATTGCAAAAGATGTCTGGGAGGCTGTGAAAGAAACATACTCCGATTTTGTAGATTCTTCTCATATCTTCGAGATAAAGACGCAGTGCCATATACAGGAGAAAACTTTAATTCAGTGGAGATGTCGAAAAACATAGTGACAAAGAGGTATTGGTTTACTCAAGGAAATCAAAATCAAAGTATAAGAAAACTCTTACATCTGAGGCACCAAGAGAGTCAGAACTAGTGATAGGACCTGAGGAGAATCCATCCAATGAATCTCCGGATTTGAATCTACCCATTGCTATCAGAAACAAACTCGGTCATGTACTCTCCATCATATCTCAAAATTCATATCTTATAATGATCTACCTACAAAGTTTCGTACTTTTACTGCTAACCTTGATAAAACAGAAATCTCACTGAATATTCAAGAGGCCTTGAAATCACCCAAATGGAAAGAAGCAGTAATTGAGGAAATGAATGCTTTGGAGAAAAATAAAACTTGGGAAGTGCTAGACCTACCGAAAGGAAAGAAACATATAGGCTGCAAATGGGTCTTTAACATAAAGTACAAAGCAGATGGGACAGTAGAACCTTATAAAGCACGTCTAGTTGTCAAAGGATACACTCAAACATATGGCATCGACTACACTGAAACGTTCGCACCAATGGCAAAACTCAATACAATTCGAGTTCTCTTGTCGTTAGTAGTAAATTTAGATTTACCACTTCAACAACTAGATATTAAGAATGCTTTTCTTAATGGGGATCTAGTAGAAGAAGTTTATATGACAGGACGACCAGGCTTCAACAACAAAAATAAGGAAAATCAAGTGTGTAAACTGAAGAAATCTCTATATGGGCTCAAACAGTCACCTAGAGCTTGGTTTGATAGATTTGCAAAGGTATTACAAAGTCAAGGACACCAGTAAGGGCAATCAGATCACACAATGTTCTTCCAACAATCCAAAGATGGGATAAAGACTATCCTAATTGCATACGTGGATGATATAATCCTAACAGAGGATAACATAATTGAAATGGAAAGACTAAAGAGATGTTTAGCCGCTGAGTTTGAGGTAAAAAACCCTAGGACAAATGCGATACAGGGATGGGGGTTGCAAGATCAAAGAAGGGTGTTAATGTTTCCCAAAGAAAATTCATTCTCGATCTTTTAATCGAAATCGACATGTTGGGATGCAAACCAAGCGACACACATATTGAGGCAGGAAAATTGTCAAAGGACACAGTGAACTCACTAGAAATAGACAGATATCAAAGACTGGTTGGGAAATTAATCTATCTCTCGCACACTAGACCTGACATAGCTTTTGTAGTAAGCGTGGTAAGCCAACATATGCATTTTCCCAAAGAGGCTCACTTGGAGGCAGTTTATAAAATCCTCAGATATCTAAAAGGCATAGCTGGGAAAGGACTATTCTTCGAGAAAAATAAATGAAAATGAGTAGAAATATTCACTGATGTAGATTGGGCTGGATCAACAGAAGATAGAAGGTCGACTTCAAGCTATTGTACTTTTGTATGGAAAAATTTGATAACTTGGAAAAGTAAGAAATAGAATATAGTGACACGAAGCAATGTAGAAGCTGAATTTAGAGCAGTTGCATAGGGAATATGTGAAGGTTTATGGATAAAGAAACTGTTGGAAGAACTGAAAGTTGGAATGAAATTTCCAATCAAACTATATTGTGACAACAAAGCAGCAATCAATATTTTTCTCAATCCAGTGCAGCATGATAGAACCGAATATGTAGAAGTTGACGGACACTTTATCAAGGAAAAAGTAGATGAAGAAATTATTTGCTTGACATATATTCCAACAAAAGAGCAAATGACAAATATGTTCACCAAAGGGTTATCCAGACAAATGTTTGATGACTTTAAATGCAAGTTGAACCTGGTCAACATTTATAGGTCAACTTAAGGGGGAGTGTGGAAAACGTCCAAGTATGGAAGAATATCATAGATGGAAATTATGATTAATTAGGAAACTTTTATTTTAGGATAATTGGTAGTTTATTTGTTTTCCTTATTAGGCAGAATATTTTTCCTTTCTTTTTCTTCCAACCTTGTATTATAAATTGATTGTATTATTGTTGAAATTATGATCAATATATCAATATTCATTCCAAGCATGTCTTCACAAGAGCATTCGGTTGAGCTAAATACTCTTTGCTATATGACGAAGTTAAGATGTAAATAAAGTGAAATTTGAATAAATCTATAAATAAAGGGAAAATAAGTAAAAATCACAACTCACTCACAAGAATATTTTTTTTTGAACTTTTATCTCGTGATATTTGACACAAACTTATTCCTACAGTTTTAGATTGCTCTTTCTAGTTTAGGAGATGTATGGGCCTAATGGCATCAATTAAAGCCCAAGTATAAGTTCCAATAATGTCTAGCGCTACCCATTATTTGGGCCACTATCGATTGGGCCCAAATATCACTTTTCTTTGTTAGTACTTTTCACACACACGGTTGCTCACTCACAAATGTAATGTGCATTAACTCGTAAAAAGTTGATTCGATATTAATTTTTTTTTTTCAAAAATACTGGCATTTTCATCACAAAGGTTATGTGATATATGTCAACCCACTCTCCCGATCTGTTTTATCATAGTTTTAATATACGGATTTTAGGCTAAAACCGTAAAAGTTTAGTTTTTTCAGTAGAACTAGCTCGATTTTCATAATTTACATCATTATTGTAATAAAGAAAACACTCGTACAAACACTAAACCAACAACATAAAGCCCCAAAATTTCCATTAATAACCCTTGGAAATAAAAAAACACAGCCACTAATTCTGATCTGGAGTGAAGAATGTGCACCACCAGATTCAGATACTCTCAAGGCAAAATCAAGCAACACATGAGATTCTGTAATCCACATGGCAACTCAATCAGCCAATCAGTATCCACACTCCTATCCTTAAAGATAAGCCCCTTTATTACATTAATTCTGATTCTCATTTCTCACACAGCATTCAAAACAAAATCAGTTGACATGGCGGCCTCTGCCTCTGCCTGTGCTACATCTACCATTGCAGCCGTTGCTCTCTCATCAACCAGAGCAACAAAAGCTTCCTTCTTATCAGGAAGGAAACTGAGAGTAAGCAAGAATGCTACTTCGACCAGAGTGCAATCGGTTACTGTCTGTGCTGCAGCTGATCCCAACAGACCATTGTGGTTCCCCGGAAGCACCCCTCCACCGTGGCTCGATGGAAGGTAAATAGATGATCCAAAATCCTAAGTGCATATATAGTCTGCACTTGATAGGAGCACTTTTCATTACTATCAAATCCTCTCTACCATACATGTCATATAATCGAATTGTGTTTTGCTTCCAATATAGTAAAATACATCTCAGATTTCTTAATACCTAACCAAATTTCTATCTTGCAGTCTCCCGGGAGACTTTGGCTTTGATCCTCTTGGCCTATGTAAGTCTACCAGTCAAACATATGTTTAAATCCACAGCCTTTATTGCACAGACTAAGAGTTCTAAATACCTTCAAATTAATGAGCAATCGATGTAAATTTCTTGCAGCATCTGATCCCGAAAGCTTAAAATGGAACCAGCAGGCAGAGCTTGTCCATTGCAGATGGGCCATGTTAGGTGCTGCAGGTATTTTCATCCCCGAATTCTTGACAAAGATTGGCATCCTAAACACTCCTTCATGGTACACTGCTGGTGAACAAGAATACTTCACTGATACCACAACACTCTTCGTCGTTGAATTAATATTCATTGGTTGGGCTGAGGGAAGACGATGGGCAGACATCATAAAACCTGGGTGCGTGAACACCGATCCCATCTTCCCCAACAACAAGCTCACAGGAACTGATGTTGGCTACCCTGGTGGCCTATGGTTCGACCCACTTGGATGGGGATCTGGATCTCCGGAAAAAGTGAAGGAATTGAGGACAAAGGAGATCAAGAATGGAAGATTGGCCATGTTGGCTGTGATGGGAGCATGGTTCCAACACATCTACACTGGAACAGGACCCATTGATAACCTCTTTGCTCACCTTGCTGATCCCGGCCATGCCACCATTTTTGCTGTAAGCGTAACTTCAAGACTTGAAATTTTAGCTACACCTGATACTAAGAGAGATGTACATTTTAGACTTGTTAGTCATGCATATAGCAAATGCATATTTTCATATAAACGGTGAGCAAGATGCTTAAACTAATTTTCTAATATGATGTTACAGGCTTTCAGCCCCAAGTGAAAGAAGCAACGAAGTCACCTTAACACGGAAGTGTTGGAGAAACACCAGCAACAATTGGTATGGGAGTGTCGAAAGTGTGTGTTTCCAATTGATGTTGTATCTTGGAGATATGTATTGCCTACATCTTTGTCTGCTGTAGAAAAAAGTTTATGCAGTGTAGAAATACCTCTGAGAAATTCTAATCCCGTATATACAGTTAGGCTTATATATCTGACTATCTGCACAATGAAGAGAAATCATGGCATGTTACATTGTTATTGGTCAGAACAGTCTCAGATCTGAGGAACATAGGAAGAAAGATGAGAAATACGAAGTTAGAAAACAATGAGATCGGCAATTCTACAAACCTCAATTTTATAATAAGAATAGAACTTAGCTAACCGAAAGACTCGACAAAGAAACAGCCTGGTTTCTCGCGCACAAAGAATAACAACGATGATAAAAGAACAACAGCAACAAGTTAACTGTATTTCAATAAATTTTGGGTATCATTGACAACACTTAGTTCAATCCAGTGCTACTTCCATACAAAGTTTGCTAGAATCAAATGCTCTGCAACCAATGATGACAAAAGAACAACGATACTATTAATTATTTTTATTGCTGCTACAATTATATTTGCATTGCATCTGATTGACTGACCAAATTTTGTATTTTGTCTAACGTGATAATATGGAGACAGATTTTATGTTGTGAGTACCATTCAATTCATCGTCATAATTTCTCCAAGATAAGTCAGAAACTCAAAATCACAAGTGATGACGAAATAAATGAATAATAAACATTAAACTAAAGCCTATCCTGTACATATCGATCAGTAAATTATAGGATCCACAACAATCCAAAACCAGACTCAGTAGTATTTTCTCAGACATGATTTGCCTCAATTTATAATTTGATTTCACTTTCTATTCCAACTTCAAATGGTCTAATTAACTTTGGGGCTCTAAACAAATTGATTTAAATCATGCAGATTACTGCACACCATAATACTAATATGCTACGTAATAACTAAATATATCTGTCAAATCTCACAGCAACTGCCTGACCAAATTCCCTGGGAATATTTCTAGACTTTTAATTACATGCACATCATCAGTTTCGGTGGTGCACATAACTCTATAAGAAATGTATCATCTAAAGTAAGAGTAAACCAAAATTTCAAAAAAGAAAATGGATCACACAATATGCTATTTAAGCATCTTTACCAAATGTAAACTGTCCATCAATAACTCTCTTCTCATGAATCAATTCATGAGTATGAAAACGGTTAGAATTGGAGATCTATTTTCACCTGTATTCTATTTGTCTTATCTTCTACTCTAACTAGGAATTAATGGAGTATAGGAAAAATTTTTCCTTTTATAGATAGGATTGCATTAGTATATGCCTCCGTTTGGCAAAATTTATTAATTAATTTTAAATAGTCAAACTTTATTTTTAACGGATCCACAAATACTATCCACTTGTATACTACTCATTTTTATCTATATAAATCAAATTATCAGAACCAATAGAAGCAGCAAGTTATTTGGGGCCAAAGTTTATTTTTAGTTAGTTAAAGTTTATTTGTTAGTTAGCTGTTATTTAACTATAATTCCTGCCTATTTTTCACTTCTTTGGTTTGATATTTATATTGTATAAACATTTCATTTGATGATTGAATAAGAGATTTTCCCCCCCTCCAATACTCTCTCTGGTTTGCAATATGGTATCAGAGCTTCTTCTCTGCCATTGAATGCTGGTAAACTCTGATTAATCATGGCAGATTTTTCTGTTCAAAATCAACCAAATCAAAATTTATCTCCATCAATGAGTCATACAGCCATTGATGATGTTTCTAGTGCATATTATCTTCACCACTCAGACAGTCTAGGTCTCGTTCTGGTTTCTCAATAGCTGACGGGTGAAAATTACACATCATGGAGTCATGCTATGACTATAGCACTTTCAGTAAAGAATAAGCTTGGTTTTGTTGATGGATCTGTCGTTTGACCTGAAGGAAATGCAGATCTTCTCAACTCTTGGATCCGTAATAACAATATTGTTATTTCGTGGATTCTCAATTCAATTTCAAAGGAAATTTCAGCTAGCATTATATATTCTGAATCTGCTCATGAAATTTGGCTAGATCTTAAAGAACGATTTCAACAGAGGAATGGTCCTCGAATCTTCCAATTAAGAAGAGAGTTAATGAATCATACACAAGGTCAATTGTCTGTTAGTGCCTATTTTACTAAGCTGAAGACCATTTGGGAAGAGCTTAGTAATTATCGACCTTCATGTTCATGTGGAAAGTGTGATTGTGGAGGAAATAAAAAATTGGTTGAACACTACCACATGGAATATGTTATGTCATTTTTAATGGGTTTAAATGAGTCATATGCTCAAGTTAGAGGACAACTTTTGCTCATGGATCCAATTCCACCAATTAACAAAGTGTTTTCACTTATATCTCAAGAAGAGCATCAAAGATCTGTAAATATGTCTGCTGGAACTATTGATTCCTTGGCCTTTTTTTGTTAGAAATGATGTCAAAAAGACCAACACGGGGCAGTCTTATAGTAAAAATCAGAAGAAAGATAGGCATGTTTGTACCTATTGTGGAGTTGTAGGTCATGCTGTTGATAGATGTTACAAACTCCATGGATTTCCACCAAGATACAAGTCAAGGCAGAAATCGAACTCAACCAATCAAATAGGATCCATTTCGAGCAACCAAACATGTTATAACGTTCAGTCAAACAATGCTATTGCTAATCAAGTTTCTGATTCTATTCCAGATAAACCTATTGGCAATGTTGGGAGCTTCGTACAAACATTGAATTCTAAACAATATCATCATCTAATGAGTTTGTTGAGCACACATCTTACGGATGCAAAGGTGGAAGATGGAGGTGCTAATTCTGAAAACTGTCCGGTGAAAAAACTATAAACCTATGCGGTCGCATAGAACCTTTCAGCGACTTTCAGTGGCCAATTCTAGCCTTCTATGCGACCGCATCACCTATA